>WUQG02020462.1:0-11449 GCA_011317285.2 Androctonus mauritanicus | reverse complement strand
GCCAAACAACCCTGGATTAATTTTGATTTCGAGTTCGTCAACTCTACCAATAACTCGAGATGGTGAATACGGCCGTAAAATGAATCCTTTCTCTCAAAGTATTATTTATGATTGCTAATCATAAATAATACTTTGAGAGAGAGGATTCACTGCAAAGAATACTTCTTAAGGTTAACGCAGGACATATACATAAAAAATTGTAATTGTTTCGTTAGTTTCTTATTTATAATTACATATTTTAAAACTGCGGTATTATTATCAATACATATATGTATGTTCTATATACTGTTTGTTAGCATCTTTTAGTTTTAAATTATTAGTTTAATAAATGTTTATATAAATATATGTATATCTTCGTTGATGTATATTTACTATTAACATAGAAGTTGTCTTAATTTCAGCGTATTGCCAGCAGTATCTGAGTGTTACTTATCCATACGTCCTTATTAAAATTTTTGGCCATTTCTTCCGAAAATCCGCATTTGGTATGAATGCGACAAATAATCACACGTGATGCCAGACATCCTGACTTAACTGTCTCCGCTTGGCAGTTAAATCGCGTCCAAAGTAATCGTTCAGTCCCACATTTTTTTTTTTTGATCAACAGATGACGCCACTTTCCATTCAATTAGAACACTGAGTGGCGAAACAAGCTTTTCCACAGGTTGCCCACCTCTACGGAGATATCAGCCGGATTGTGAAGGACTGGGATCGAACCCAGTCCTTCACAAGGCCGGGCTCGGACCCCATGATAAATATTTTCAACGGATCGGAGCTGAGACTCGAACCCTGGTTCTCTAGAGTGGAGAATTGAAGCGTTTTCACTCGGCCAATCCGGCATGGTCTCACATTAATATTAAGGAATCCTTATTATTTAGGATCTCATCATTTAATATTAATGAAGTGATGGAAAATGGGAGACATAGGACACAATCATAGCGATGTCGAACAAATATTTTGTTTCATATTCCTAAACGTTTATTTTTAAATGAAAAAATATATACACATGCACACGATCTGCAATCGGTGTCATAAATATGCTCATATGATAATCTTTTCGCTTCCATCTTATCAATTAAATATAATAGTTATTTTATATTCTTATTACTTTGTTCCTTATGAATTTAAATATATTATTATTTGGGATTTTTATAATAAAATATTAATCGATTAAATAATAATAAATAATAAATATTAAATGATTAAAAAAATCTAACAATTGAAATAAATCGAAATTGTTTGAATATCTTTAACGATAATATTTTTTTGTCAACAATTAACGTCACTTTCCATTTTATAAGAATAGTAAATGGCGGGCCGAAATCACCCTTTCACAGGCTTGCAGAAGTGTCAGCCGAATTGTGGAGGATAAGGGACGACGGACTTCAGCCGACCTAGTAATAAACATTTTCAAGGTGTGTGACCCGGGACTTGAACCCTGCCAAAGGTTTTCCACTCAGCCAATCCGATCGATTTTCGAAACTTTCTAATTGTAATAAACGCTTAATTGGATGGAAACGTTTCGGATTTCCATTCTACAAGACCCGGTTTCGAGTTTCGGTTCCATCCCTTGAAAATATTTACCATAGCGTCCGGGTCAGGCCAGTTGATACTCGATCTCCATAATCTGGCTGAACCTCTCTGCAATGATGGACAGCTTGTGGAAGAACGTTTTGTCGCGTGTAATATGGAGGTGTTAGCAACGAGGCTTTTCCTCCGAGGGACTGTACGAGTGTACGAAGCGGAATGCTGCGGACGTATCCGCCAGGCGGTCCAGTGTCCATATGGGGTCTCATCGCAGACCCTAGTGACGGATTTGGGCACCGCAAGCAGTCCCGGCTCCGTATAGGGACCCGCGAAAGAGACCCCACTGACAGACGCGACAACCACCGAATGGTATGAGCTGACCCTTTAATCACCTTTAACGACACGCGGGGTTGGACGGTTGGCATATTCTAACCTCTATCCATAGGGGGAGTGGAAGAGCTTGTTTCGCTCTACTACTTTAATATTCTTCCATAATGAAAAGTGGCGTCATCTGTTGACTAAAAAAATATGCTTAATTGGGCGGCCGGATGGTCGAATGGTAACGTATTAGCCTGCCACTCATAGAAACCGGGTTCGCGTCCCGGATTCGGCATTTGAAAAGTTTCATCGCGGTTCTGAGTTCGGCCCGCGATCCCTATCGTTCATTATCTGGTCCCCCTCCACAGGAATTTGTGCACCCGTGACTGGAACTGGCTTGTCCCTTAGTAATCTCGGTGATTGTAAAGGGGCGTAAAAAAAGCATAAAAACACGCTTAATTGTCGGCTGGATTGGTAGCATGAAAACGCTTTCGCATCTCTCTCTGGAGGACTGAAGTTCGAATTTCGAGTCCCATCCTCTTGAAAATGTTTAATTTCGAGTTCCTGATTCAACAATCCGGCTGACCCTTCCGCAAGGATGGACAACCTGAGAAGGGCTTGTTTCGCCCCGTGATTTAATATTCTTATAAAATATAAACGACATCTGTTGAAAAAAAGTGCTTAATTTCGAGTGAAGTTTTTTATTTCTGATAAAATTTCGATCTCAACAGGTTCGTTTTCTGTTTTTTTATTGTAAGAAATACTATTTATAGTTACGAAAAGGCAAGTTTCTCTTATTTGAATGCCAGATGTGGATCGGACGTAACTCAAACTCACTATTATCGGCTCCAGATCTATATAAAGAAAGTATCTTCAACAATTTTTTCTATGTTTGTACCTTCATAATTGATACAGCTCCTGAAGAAAACGGGAATGTTATTCACCCTTACTATGAATTATAGTTTGGAAAACAAAGAGATACTGAATAAAATTAGTCTTAGATGATGTCTTATTAAAAATATATTAATAAACAATTTTTATTTATAAATAGATACAATAATTTTAATTTTAAATTTGGAGAAAAAGATGTTCAGGCCAATATATTAATCAAATGACTAAAAACTTATTTATCGAGTTTAATCAGGATCTAATCTTAAAAATTTATGTTGAATCAGTGTTCAGCACAAATTTTTCTTTGAAGGAAAATTCGCATCAGTTTGTTTCCCGAAAAAACAATAACTAAAAATATGTAATTATATTAACAACTATGTAAAAATATGGATGTAAGAATTCGTGGAAAAAACGATAAAATTCTATATGACATTAAATATAGATATTTATCACGAATAACGTATGGAATTATTTGAGTGTCACGAAAGCAGCATTTCTACATAATTTGTTAGTGCAATTAATTATCGGATATTTCCGTTTTTAAATTAATCGTGAATTTTGTTTCCTTTGGTGAGCTTTATCGATACTAATAATTATTAATTTCCTTTTAAGCCTGGTACAGGATGTTGCTCGACATTAACAGAATTAACATAATCAGTTGAAGTACAGTGCAAGAAGAAATGTTTCGTGTTTTAATTCTGCTTTGTTTGCTTGGAAGGTAAGTTTATAATTTATGTAATTAATATGTTCATGAGTTATAAGTTATATAACCTTGAAAAATCTTTGCATAGTCTCAATGCCCTAAAATGTAAATGTGATAAAAGTAAATGCCCTAAGATAAATGCCTCCGACTGTCCGGCTGGTATAACTTTGGATGCATGTAGATGTTGCGACGTTTGCGCTCAAGTAAGTATTAGTTTTTATAGCAAGTAAATATTTCAAAGCAGTAAATTCTTTGCAATTAAATGATATTTTATTTTTAATACATAAAAATTTTGTTATTATATTCTAACTTTGTATAAGTGAATTTCAATCAAAATTTGTTTGATTAGGCGGAAGGAGAAGAATGTGGTGGACTTTATAATAAGAGTGGAAAATGTGGGACAGGATTAAAATGTCAGAAGCCAAATACCAACGATTCCGCTGAATGGTCATGGCTGAAAGGTATTTGCGTTCGAGAAAGAGATTATGTTGCCCCCAATTTTGATTGATACCTTCTAACACATGAAAAATTGATACGATTGCTATGCTTGTATAATTAATGATAATTTGTTTCGCTCAATTAAAACATATATTTTTGAAACTATGCTATCAATTTAGCTGTTCTGTATTGAATTAATGTTTGATGATTAAATATTCTCAGCATGATTATCTTTTTTCTTTTTTTTTTAATAATATAAGAATGAATTTAACACGAAAATGCTTAAATACACATATTAAATAATTCTTTTTATAAAATTTCCAAAAGAAAATTATCAATGGGAGAAGAATTTGTTTAATTAATGCTTAAAAGTTGCCTAATTTTTTTATATGCAATTAACTTGCTATATTATCATTCAGATTAAATTGCTTTAAATTCATTTCAAGTTTCTTTTTATTACCTAGAAAATTAGTTAGAATTGTCAAACATTTAAGATACATTCAGGAAACTATTGATTTTATATACTTTCATTAATTCTAAATTTTATGAAGACACACTGTTTTTTAACTAGCTGTTTGCAAACGAAACATTCCATTAACTTTGATACTTTAACGACCCCAAACGTCTACTAGTGTAGAGGCAGTAGTAGTGAGTGAACGACGATGTCTTATTCTATTGAAGAGTTTTTCACGGTCAGGAGAAACCTATGGTATTTCTATATATGTAAAAGTCAATTTTGGCAGGTGATATGTTAATAAATATATTTGCATCTTATCAGATACTCAATAGTTTGAGAAATAACTGTTTAAACGAATAACATCACCGAACGATTTATCTGTTCGTATGACAATATTTTATGCCGACTGGTATGAAATATTAGCGATCAAGATACATACTGAAAATGCGCGTGGAATATTCTTTAAATAAAATAAATACAACTTTTGTATTATTTATTACCCAGATGCATATGTATTCGATCTCTGTACATGGCGGAGGATACTTTCAGTGTTATAGGAAATGCTTGATACGAATCACAAGGGTTATATTTTTATATAATTTTCGATTGCAATATGAATATAGTGCGTCATTTTTTCACAACTTGCCATGTCTGATGCATCCTATGTTTTAAACAAATCTATGAGCTTCGGCATTCATCGCATATTGCTAAAGAGACCCGGGAAAATTTCGCATAAAATTTTATTGTGCACAGACTGTTGATTAAATTACTCTGAAATGTTTTAAATAAGGTACTCTTATACGAATTCTGATTACTTTCTTTTATATAAGTTATTTAAAATTGCTATTGTAGAATTAGTAAATTGCTATGAACTAGTAATAGGAAAAAACTAGAAAAAAATTTTATGAATATAAGCTTCGGCATGTTATGAATATTGTTCAACAGAGGGCTTTGTCAAATTTTAAAGCAAGTTACTCGATTGTCTATCTCCATCTTTTCAAGTGAAATATAATCTTAAAAAGGATTCGGTTTTAAATAACGAGAATAACAGAGAGTAAACTATGTTGACTATTCAAGCGATGAATCTATGCATCCAATAACAAAATGTCGGTGTCGTTGGAGTTTATTTATGGATAGCTCCGACAGTGAACAATTATTAAACAGTAAAGCATTATTTTGATTTTTGTTTTGAATTAAAGTTGAGTAAGTATATTTTTCCGCTGTATCTTTAAACATACATTTTAATCTAAAGTAAATTTTTACACTTTTTGTAACTGTTAGATATCAGTGCATGTATAAACAAGATTTAAATACTGTATTACGCTCCAGGAAAATCGAAAAGTGGTCAAATATTAAATTTATCAGAGGTATTATAACGAGGGTTGCTATTCGCGGTATATGAGTATTGTCGCATTTTTTTCTTCGCGTTTAAATGGAAAGCTTTATATTTGGGGATTGGTCGACGTTTTTCCATTCGACATGAAGGGCCTTCTTGCCAAGACTACCGTTTGGCATCGAATCCATATCGGAAATGCAACACCAATTTATCAGGAGCAGTATAGGGCCTCGTTCACGGAACGCCAACTTATCCAGCTTGAGGTTTACCATACGCTTCATCAGAATCTTATTCAACCGTCTCAAAGCTCATGGGCTTCCTCTGTTGTCTTAGTACGAAAGAAAGATTGTTCATGGTGTTTCTCTGTTGATTTTACGAAACTTAACAGTGTAACGAGGAAATATGTGTATCCGCTGCCGAGGATTGATGACACTCTGGACTGTCTTCTCCATTATTAGTATTTCTCGTCCATCGACTTGCGATCCAGTTAATGGAAAGTGGAAATTGACCCCGAAGAAGGCGAAAACAGCCATTTATCACTCCGGATGGACTGTGTGAGTTTAAGATTATGCTGTTTGGCTTGTGTAAAGCTTCTGTTACATTTGGGAGAATGATGGATACTGTGCTGTATGGACTAAAGTGGAATATCTGCCTTTACTACTTTATTGATATCATCATATTCTCTTCGATCTTTGAAGAACATCTTCGGCGCCTCTCCATTGTACTTTACAGTCTTTCACAAATTTTCTATTTGTGAAATACAGTTGAATCGCAACAAGTATCAATTCGGAGCACATCAACTTAGACTACTAGTTCATCTCGTAAGGGACGTTGGTGTTAGCTCCGATCCAGATAAGTCGCGAGCCATTAGCGAATTCCCTGCACCAAAGATACTTCATCACTTTCGCACTTTCTTGAGACTCTGTTCCTATTACCGCCGCTTCATCCGTAATTTTGCTCATAGGCCAACCCAATAATTTCTTTGCTAAGGAATGATACTTTTTTTCACTGGGATAGTCCCCAACAAGAGGCATTTATAAGGCTAAAATTACTATTAACATCCGCTCCTGTTCTCAGCTACTTTCAAGTTGATGATGTCGCTACTGAATTGCATACGGATGCCAGCCACTGGGCTGCGTTCAACCATAGCAAAAGACAAAGCAGTGATAGCGTACGCTAGTCGGCGACTAAGAAGGTTGAGGGGAACTACTTCATTACAGAAAAAGAATGCCTCGCCGTCGTTTGGGCTGTCAGGAAGTTCCGATCCTATTTATTTCACAGATCACCACACTCTTTGGCGGTTGACTCATCTGAAGAGTCTGTGGATTGTCTGACTCGATGTACTATTCAGCTACAAGAGTAAGAAATGACTATCTCCCATAAGACTAACAAACATTATCTGGACGCTAACAGCTTTTCCCGTAATCCACTTCCTGAGTGCTTCGAAGTTCGTAGCGTTGGAACAGTAGTCGATACGACGGATCTGCAATTCGCCTAACAACAAGACCTTCAAATTCAGTGCCTCGAGATCCTAGCGGCCTCAATCAATTCAAGTGGCTGTTAGTTTGTCGTAAAGGTTTTATGTAAAAAGAGTTATCGCCCAGAGGCATCAGCTAGCATCCGTTTCACCATTCTTCATGAACTGCATAACATACCTACAGTCGGTTACCTTGGTCTTGCCTGTATTTTGCGATCGAGACTCATAACGATTCTTTTGATCCGGTATCTGTTGGCTCCTTCGTCTTTACGTCCAACAATGTCATTAGGAATTAATCAATTTTAATTTTAATTTCGTTATAAATTATATTAAATAATCTGGATAAATAAGTATAGGTTGGTATTTTATAATATTTTTTTTTTTTTTTATTTACAAATAGAACTATTTTGTTTATAATAATTGATAATAAATTCTGCTATATCTATACATATT
The DNA here is from genome assembly GCA_011317285.2 of Androctonus mauritanicus. NCBI lineage: Eukaryota > Metazoa > Arthropoda > Arachnida > Scorpiones > Buthidae > Androctonus > Androctonus mauritanicus. Next base: position 3,849 of record WUQG02020462.1, on the reverse strand, counting down.
TGGATAAGTTATGAGGTGATATATGATTAATGAAATCAATAAAAAACAAATATAAACTTAATTTCATCGAATTTATTTCGGCTCTGCGGTCAAACGGCGAGGGTGAAAACGGAAATATTAAAAGTTCAAATGGTGTTACCGAGTGCAAAAGAAACAATTCGAAAATTCGAAACTGGAGGTCTACTGTGAAGTTAGTTTTCAAATTGGTTTTGTCTGTGAGGGCTAAACTTGAGGGGTGCAAACGAAAATATTAAAAGTGCAAAAACTACTAATGAGTTGAAAACGAGTGCAAAAAGAATTTTAAAAATCAAAAGTGGGGAGGCCAAATTTACATCGGATGATTCGATTCGCCGGCAGGCGCAGACTGTTATAGAAAGTGGTCCATGTCGCTTGCATGAAGCTTTTTTACAAGGCATAGGAAGATTCTCCGAGGAAAATCACCTAGGAAAAAGGGATGCCACAAGACAACTATCGCCGCCTAAAGAAAGAAAGATTTAAAGATCCTACGAGAAGGAGATGGGTTGTTTTTTCTGGTTAGACCACTGTCGGAATCGGGACATCTGAACTCCCCTGGTAGGAAACTGCAGGACATTAGTCACATCAGTAATAAAGGTGCAGCTGTCAGACTAATTTAGGGAGAGGTTAGCTCCCTAGCTAAGTAGGTTATAATGGTGTTTACTACCTGGTCGCTTTGTTTCCCTCCATCAACATGTTGTTTTTCAAACTCGAGGGAGAGACAAAAACAAAGCAATAAAATCAACAATTTGTTTTTCAAACTCGAGGGAAAGGGAAAACAAAGCAATAAAATCAACAATTTGTTTTTCAAACTCGAGGGAAAGGGAAAACAAAGCAATAAAAAAATAAATGTGGGACACTTAAAAAGGAGAGAAAAAGATGAAGACGGACAGTTACTAGAGGAGTTTGGAGAAACGGTTATGAAGGAAGTTACGAGGAGGAAGAGGGAGAAATCGCACAAAATCGGACGGAACGCGTCCGAAGTGACGTTTCTAAGTCAGAGTTTCGGCGGAGCTCAACAGTACAGAGTTGCTGACGTGATTCTCTGGGGAGATAGATCCCAGAAGTGTACAGAAGTGGACCGGACAGTGATGGACTTCTGGAGCTTTTCGTGTCGATTTATGTCGACTTTTCCTTGGTAAACTCTCGTAACCACCCTCCCGTTTTAAGATTTTGTTTGTTAGTATCTGCACTACCAGAGACATCACCCAGGCTCTCCGAACGAATCAGGTTCATGTATTACACTTTGTGCATTTTCTATTTTATGTAAATAAACTTGTATATTTAAAACTGCTAATGGTGAGTCCGTAGAAGAGTGCTTCGATAACGAACCACATTTGAAAACGAAAGAACTGGAAACGAACAGCTTTACACGAACTTTACTATATGGTTGTGATTTTTTTTCTGATTATCATTCGTGTAGACTCTTGCAATTATAATAAATGCAACGCCTGCCATTAAAAGAAAGACATCACGCGCCGCGAGTATTACTTTTGTCAACAGATCGCGCTATTTTCCATTCTGGAAGAATATTAAGTGGCGAGGCCAAACAAGTCCTTTCACACCCCCTGTGGGCAGGGGTTAGAGTATGCTCACCGTCCGACCCCGCATGTTGTAAAAGGCGACTAAAGAGATCTCGTACCATTCGATGGTTGACGCGTCCGTCACTGGGGTCTCATTCGTGGGTCCCTATACGGAGCTGGGACTCCTGGCGGTGCCCAAATCCGTCTTTAGGGTCTGCGATGAGGCCTGATACGGACACCGGACCGCCAGGTGGACGCGACCGCAGCGTATCAATTTTCGAACCAGTCTCTCGTATTTGGAGGAAAAAGCCCGATCTATAACCTCCATTTTATAAAAAAAAGTCCTTTCACAGGCTGTCTACTCTGCGGAGAGGTCAGCCGGATGGTAGAGGACAGGAATCGAAGCCGGGATAGCATGATAAAAAGTTTTAAGAATGTAGGACCGGAAACTCGAATCCGGAAAATAAATGGAAAGCCGAAGCTTCTCCACGTGACCAATTCGATCGACCGGGCAATGAGTTTGAGACTGCTACTTTAGAAGTAAAAATTATCAATTTGGTTAAAATTTGTTAATATTATAAAAAATTTTTGATCGAACTTGTGATTTTATGAAATTTTCGATAAAAACAATTACAAAACGCACTTTTAATCACATGGCGGTTGTTCAATTCTGTAATTAATGTGCGATTATAAAAATTATATTATGTATTTTTCTATAGTAAAAATCAATAATAAGATAATTCATTTCAACCAAAGTCCTTATCAGTACTTGTCAATTCTAAAAATAAATATTTGAAAATTTTCAATCAACAAAAGAATTTACTATTTTACATTTTGTAATATTCGATTTAATATTGTAAGTATTGCAGATCATTTATTGTTTCATAAATTAAAAATTAATTAAATTTTTATTTAATTTTATATAAATTCTAATATCATATGGTAAAAAATTAATGAAATGAGAAATATTACTTTTCTGTGATATTTAAACACATATCATTAATTCCCAAAATAATACATTGAATTTTTTTCTGATAATTTTCGTAGGAAGCAGATATATGTTTTATTACATGCTATCTGACATATACCCGATCTCAAGATATGGATTATACTATTCCTACGACATTTGTAAGATTGATGTTTGTAATAAAGCGTCCTGAAATGAAATCTAACTGGACATCCATAATCAGACCTTTTTCAGTTGAAGTAAGACATTTCATAAATTTTAACTATTTAGTAATTGTATATCGTATAATATAGTATAATGATAATTCTGCAAATACATTTAATATATAATTGTGTTATTAATTATAATGAACGCAGAAGTTATGTTTTGACATTTATTTTTTTAAATTATATTTTATACTAAATCATTCTTTTATACAATTGAAAAATAAAAATTAATATTATTAGAATTAGAATTAGAATTTTTCAGAATTTTGAATTCTATTCTTTTTGATTTAGTAAAATCTATTTCCATATGAACTTCTGAAATCTATATATCACATAAAATATATAAAATTAAATGTCTTTATTTATATGTTCCCTTATGCATTCCCTGCTGTTTGACTTATGAGGATCAAACTTATGGCTTTCTAAAATCCTATTCTGCAATTCTTACAATCCGAAAATAACACAGATAACCCTGAGTTAATTCAACATCGTATCACAGGATGAGATATTTTGGGATTATGACGAATATTAAATGTTCAGACTTTCATTCAAATTTGCGAAAACGTTTCACAATCCTACTGCAGATATTATATTGAATATCTGACATAACAACTTCATGACGTGCTAGTAGATGATGTCACAAAAAATGATCAATGTACGGTGTCACCACATCGAAACATTGAATATAATTCAAAATTACAATATATGCATAAATTCACATTCTGCACTTACAACAGGGAATAATTTATTTAAAAGTCAAATAGAAGTATACAAGTTATTAATACTTTAGAAGTATAGTAAAAACTATCAACTGAGCTAAAATTTGTTAATATTATAATAAAACGAGATGACCGAGTGTCGAGTGGTAAAGGTGTGCTACGCAAGAGGACCCGGATTCGCATCATGGGTCTGATATCTCCTGAAGTGTGTTTCGGGATGCCTGGTGATCCCCGTCCTTGACCATCCGATCCCCCTTCATGGGCATGGATGCAACACGTGCTTGGAATTGACTCCGCCCCTCAGTAATCTTGCTGATTGGAAAGGGGAGTAAAATATGCAAAAAATATTAAAACGAAACTGTTATGGTTTTGAAGTGCATTCATTCGAATTAGAATACTATACAAACGTTCGGGCTTAT
>WUQG02020451.1:0-11449 GCA_011317285.2 Androctonus mauritanicus | reverse complement strand
TGTCATTTTTTGAACTATGAGCACCTAGTTTTTCTCCTTGGCATTTTTCGTTTCTGAAGAGAAAAATAAACTTTTGTATCTAATGATTGTGACTCTTCCATAAGAGCAATGGACAACTTTGAGTCGAATTTTAACCAAATATCCCACGATTATGCATACTAAATCTCACACAGTTTTTTTCAGAAGATTTTTATCTATCAAATGAATCATATCTCATATCGGCATTTTTTGGTGAAGTTTCAGAGCAAATGAGCATCATGGCCAAAAATCTCCAAACATAAAGATAACGCTTCTGAAAAAACGTCAGAAGTTAAATTGAAAAATCCAAATTACATTTTATTGATGAATCATCACCCTACAAATTATGTTGCTCATGGATTCATCTATCATTGATTTGTTTGTCAAAATTTTTTCGATTGATTCATTCGTTTATCTACTTATTTTATCATTTTGTCTCTCAATTTATCATTTATCACTATTGATGAATTAGTCAATGTAGATCCCCAGGAACAATGGAATGCATTCTATTTATCCAAAAAACACTTATAAGTAACCCTGAATAAGGGCTCATTACAAGAAAAAGAACAGTATATTGAAAAAAGAATCGGAATTAAGAATGGTAACCAATGATAACAAATCATATTAATAAGACTAACGGAAAAAATAATGAAAAATTGAGTGACAAAAGAGTAATGAAAAAGCACGTCAAATCAAATAATAACGGTCAATAATATGAAGTAAAATCAATAATTTCAATGATAATAAGGTACTTGAGCCTCGATAATGGAGCTCCCGAAAAATCCAAATCAAAAATAAGTCTATTATAATTTACAATAATATAATAAAAATTTTCGCAGAATTAAGAAAGCAAAATAGAAACAAAACCACATCAATATGTGATTGAATGATAAGCAAATAAATAGTCACAACCTATATAGAAAAGAAATCTCTCATCACAACGCAAATATAAATTGACATTTGAATAAAATATAGAAAAATGCATATTTTCATTTTTGACCTTATAAATGAATTGAATTATCCTCAATTGCATGAGCTCGTGTACTATTTAGAAGCAGAACTAGAAATTATTTCTTCGTTCTATCTACTTCATGAATTCATGTCAATTCGTCATTAGGAGAATAAATAAACAATTGAATGATACCAAATTCTTTAATAGAATATCTTGAATAACATTAAAATCGAATGAAAAAATATTCGGCTTGGTGAACAAAATGAATACGGCAGTGAATAATAAACAAGTGCATCAGAGAATAAAATAACAAAATCAATCGAAAAGGGGAGATGATTGAGCGTGTGTAAAGAAAATTATATGAAACTATGATTAAATAAGGGAAATTTTTATTATAATTGAAGTTTACAAAACACGTGCATGAGTCGAAAAAAATTTTCATAAAAGAAAAATGACGCTGTACGAATGGATAACTGAAATCACTTGATTTTATTTATTTCATTCAGTTGACTCAAACATTAATGGCTCATTTCTTGGGGACAGGATACGAGATGTTCAATATGAGTTGTAATATCGACTATCAAAAATTTGCTGAAACATAAAGAAGCATCATCTACATGAAACATTGATTAGAAAATGAAATTCAGTCAAAAAATAAAACCCCAAATAAGTTACTGGAAAAATTGACGAATAAATACAAGAATACTGATGAATAAGGAAATTAATTGATTTCTCTGCTAAAAGCTAAAAAGACCAACTTATGAATCTTTAAATTCAAAATCTCCGACATGAAATTTTAAAATTTCAACATCCTGTTCAAAAATTCCGCAAAAAATTTTCTTCATTTAGTACCAAATACTAATTGAATTTATCGCCGTTTCTCGTCAATATCTATTTTCAAGCAAAAATCACAAACTCACATCAATAATTCAGCGAAATTCCGACAGGAAGTCAATAATTCTCATCCTCGAAAAAATCCATAACTTCTTTCTGTATCAAAATAGAAGTTTGGAAAATTTTCGCCTTTTTTTCATCGATCATTCGGATCGTAAAAATTGACCAAAGAACAATTACCCCGGCTCCGAATATCGATTTATCAACGAAGTAAATATTTTCCTTTCTCTCTAAACTGTTGCAATATATCCTTGGGAAAAACCCCATTTTGCCCGTTATATATAGACGGTTTTGCGAAAAAAAAGAAATTACGAACGAAATTAAGAAAGCGATTCTCGCTACCGCTTGCGCGATTCATCAATAACATTTTTACTTCTTTTTCTATCATTTCACCGCCTCATCCTTTTTTTTATTATTAATAACGGCTTTATTTTATCGCTTTTCTCGCGAAGGTTATTCTATACGTATGAAAAAGTGTTCAATAGATAACGTCCGCGTGAACGGGGATGAAGGTACATTTTTGAAAAACTTTATGATCGCAGACACAAACGAAAAGACTCGTATGTGTGTAGATTAAGCGGGAAAAATTCAAGAAGCGAATCTCCTAAATCTAAAAAAGTGATCGAGACAAACGTAAAAGACGGGAAAACACCTCCATTGGTTGTTACAAAAAGTTTTGGCATAACTTATGAAAGTTGTGTAAAAGTTGTTTAAAAAAGAGAAAAAAAAGTATCTCCTGAAGAAAATATGAGGCTGAACATTCTCTAGTCTTCGTTTTGCACGTACTTCTTTTAACAGAAAAGTTTTGTGTACTCACGTCTTGCAAGTTTGTCCGATTTATCATCGATGTTCTCGAAAATGGTTAAACGCTATCGGCACCGAATTTGCATGGCTATCTGTTTCTGTGAGAAAAGTTTTATGACGTTCTGCTCGCACAATTTTCTTAAAAGTGATGATGCAAGGTATAATTTTAGCAAAGAAACAATAATGCGACAAACTGTTATTAATAATAGAGTCGGTTGATCAATCCGACATCAGGAAATTTCATTGTGATAACCGGAGCTCTGTCTGCCATTGTTCTGTTTGGCAGGACGATGCTTTCAACAATAAGCAATGACATATTTACTATTTCCACGGAAGCTACTCACACTAAGTAACTTTTCTCTAACTTTAGACGTCAGTATTATTAACTGACAGTCCCATGATTGGTCGAAAGATTAATATCGTCAGAAGGGATGATGGCAAGGTTTATAAGTCACGTTTGCCAACATCAAATAACACACACACACACACACACACATATAAAGAGATGAAACTGTAGACAAGACGTGCATTTCCCGATTTCCTCGAGAAGTTTGACACGCAATTAATTCGGTGTGTTCACGCCAATATAGCAGAGAGAAATTTTAAAAACCAAGAATTTAGTTAATCCCGTAATGAAGTTCGTTAAATTAACGGTTCGTCAAACGCATCAAAATTCATGAAAATGTTCGAGAACAATGAAATCACTCTACGCTGTCATCGTTAAAAGTTGACAAGAAAGCCAGTCTCGATGATTGATAACGTAAAAATGACTTCAGTGGCCCTTAAGGGGCCAACCGGTTTCAAAATACTTCCCCCATCTTTCCCTATTTCCAGCGAGACAAAGAGAGAGAAAGATTATCAGGACTCAGCACTAACGATCACCTGTTAAAGTAAAATAATTCAGTTTAATCTTGTCGTAGAGCGTGAGGATTTTTTTCCCTCTTACTTTTTTTTTTCTCGTATAAAGTAGGGCACATCCCCGTTTAAGAGAATGGTTTTTCATATTTCACTTCCATCATCCTCTCCCTTTAAGTACATGTTGTAAAACTGGGTCGTCCAGATAAACTCGGAATCACTTAATGACTTAATTGTACACTCTTCAATTTACTAGCTGGGGAGTTGAAGAACCATAAATCAAGATGTCTGATACAGCTAATAAATCGTTTAAGTGGATTAGGAATGCGGTTTCGGACTTAGCCGCTAAAATTACCACTTTGGTACAAAATTGGATTCTTACGTGTTTATTAAGTACTTGTGCACGTTGAATTTATTATCAGCCCCCGAAAATATAAAACACTTTCAGAGATTATTAACGTTAAGACATGACCGAACCGCTCGGCCATGATTCGTCATCCTGTCGAGTGGTTTGACAGTTCGACCAAACTCGAAAACCAACCTTTCCGAGCGCTTTTCATACTTATTAACGTCCTTTGTATAGACTTGACACCTTTGCACGGTCCAGATACATCGGTAAACAAACTTATAATTTCGCTGGAGCACTTCGGATTCCTCTTGCATTGATCCGGCGAAATTACCTGATGTGTTTGGCAGTAAATTTTATTTATTAACTATCAACATCTTGCTCGCACGTCGCCATAACCGTTTAGAAGTTTTTAATCAAGTAAAAATCCTCCTTGTAAAATCTAAACCACGACAATAAAAATCTTCTTCATATTCGACAACTAAATAAGCCCATATATGTGTCGGGAATGTAAATAATGAATATTTATGACTAAAACAAATAAAAGATTTTTAAACTAGTTTTATTCACACGCATGATTTTTCCTATTTAGGGCATTTGCTGGTGAGAAATCTCGCTTTGCAAGACTATAGCGAAGGTAAAAATCGTCACCTGATAACAGGATATGACATAAGTATAGGGGAAAGGAACAAAAGGGTCAATAACATAGGAGCGTCTTGGGATGCGAAGTTAAGTTTAAAACAATTATTTCCGTTTCGTCATATCCGGAGTGGATCAAAATAGAAGCTCAAATTTAATCCGTGAAAGCACGCGAGGTGAACTATGCATTAGAAGCGATTAAAACAATCATCTCTAGAGAGAATCACGCTATAATAATAATAATAATAAATTATTATTATATAAAAATAAAAAAAATGGAGGAAAAAATATATATATACAGTACAGTATCCTATACTCGGGATTTATGCCAAAGAATTCGGGGTTAGGAAAACCAGTTTGGGATTACCGAAGTCGTGGCATAATTAATGCAGTTAGAGGTATGATAAAATATATACCTCGGGCATACTTCCATAATTCCGAGATATGCCGGCGGCCATCGATACAAAGAAGTATTGAAAGGGATTAAGAAGAAAGGAAAAGTTATAGATAGATACTCGTCCTCGATTTTCATTTATTTTTTAATGGCTAGTTCAGATTAAGTTAGCAATAACTTTTCGGGTTTTTAATCAAACGGAAATGTTTAAATATTTAAATATTCGATATTTCTTAGTATTAGATAAAATCGCTAGATTTTTCTGTTCTGTTCAAACGCGTTTTCTTTGCTCAAAAATCGAATGCCTGAAGACGATGACCATAACATATTGCTATCATTTCCTAGAACAAATGAGGCGCCGTGCTTCTGTTATAATTGCGTTACCAAGTAGTGAATTGCGAGTTAAAGTCCGTTAAATGGTCACTTTGAAATGGTACATATATCATACGAGTGGCTTCAGTTTAGCCAATAAAAATGTAAAGTCGCGAATGGCTTCAGTTTAACCAATAAAAATGTCAAGTTACCATTTTGAAACAGTAGTTTAAAATTTAAAAAGAAATCTGTTTAAAGTTAAATTCTTATTTAAACCTAGTTTAAAATGTGTAAAGACGTCTTTAACACTGTTTGTATTAAACAAACATTTTCTCGGGTTTAATGATTTAACCAAGTTGTTTAAGAGAGCAAACTGAAGATTCTCAACTAGTAGTTTTCTTAGTTGATTCTTCTGATTTAGTTATTAACAGAAAAGTTGGTGCTGTGTCTATGCGGAGTTAATCTCGTTACCAAAGCGTGACTAACCCCAGCACGCTCCCTGTCAGAAGCAAGACCCTATCTAATTGAGAGTGGATTGTGTAACCCTTGTCCTCTTCTCTCTCGCTCCTTCTCTCCCCCTGCTTACACACGGTAGAAAAAAAAATAAAAAATAAAAAGTAAAGAGATATTCGAGGGAAAACGAAGTGGATTCGTGCACCGCTACTCCTCTTTTTCTGATGTAATTTTTATTAATTTTGCCAATTTCCCGGTTCCTTTTAACGACCTGTTTGAATTTGGCACTAAGTCACGTGCTCGGATTAGCAAAAATTGAGCATTAATCTTTATTCATTCTCTTTTTATTATTATTTTTTTAAACCATCCCGAAACGAGTCTATGATATGCGATCCTCCAAACCTCCAGACTTTATTATTAAACGTATATAAATCTAGCACAGAAAAACAAAATATTGTAACACATTTCAAAAATATATATAACCACTTTAATTAATAAAATTATCATTTTTTGTCATCTCTCTTATCTCCGCTTCAAGAAAATCTTGAATTTTTAACTGTAGGAAAATTAAAAATCGAGAAAACTTCAGAAAGTTCGGAGGGTAAAATTATTGTGATGATATTACTAAATGGTTTCTCATTACTTAAATTGCTTCCACCATCAATTTTATTATTTGAATATAAATATATATATAATTTGACATTTTCTGTATTCTCCAGAAAACTGTAGAAAAATAAAAGAAAATCGAAAATGTTAAAAAAAAAAAAAAATTAAAATATCTTCTTTATTTCTCTCGAATTGTTTCTGTATAAATCTAATTTCTTAAATTCGTTTACCAGTTAATCTAATAGTTAAAAAATAATCAAGGCAATTACGAATTAAACAAGAAAAACTAGCAGCATAAAAATAAAAAAGGGTATTAAGCTTCAGTTCTGATTTAAATTTATATTTATATCTTTAATTTTTAATTAAACTATTCTTTAAATTTTAATTAGTGTGTTTTTCTTTTTAAAAAAGATTTATTATTTTCCGTTAAGTTGACAAACCATTAAAGATGATTCAGTTCTTAGCATCTTTTATCTTCGTGCTCTCCAAAACAAATAGGTGAAAGAAAAATAAAAAAAAAGGAGGGAACAGGATTATTATAATAGGCTTATTGACCGACTTATTAAAATATAATAAAAATTAATGACAGATTATCTACTTGTACTTAAGTTTCATTCACCAGATTTTCATCTGAATGGGGGAAGAAGAGAGAAGGAGAGAGAGATTTCGGTTTCCGATACGGAAAGTGTAACGTTTCGATCAACTTAAAAAAAAGTAAAAAAAATAATCGAAACAAGGAAATGTATATCCAGATCGGGGGAAGAAATGATACAAAAAAAAAATATATCTCGGATAAAAACTGCGCGATTCTCGAATCGAAGCATTGATTTTTGCTTGGTGCCAACAAGTGCCAAGCGGTAAGAGTCTTTGCTCTCGCTCTCTCTCTTTCGCAGAGAGGAACGATTGACAGATCCAGTTAGAAAAAGAAAATAAAAATAAAATATAAAAAGAGCTATTTTTGAACAGTGCAGAAAGTAAAATTCTTTAACAGATAAAAACATACGGCATTCTCTTCGTTTGTTCTATTCGTTTCTGTCGCGTACTTGTCGCCGTACTCGATTTCTTTTTTTGTGTATCGAAATTGATCGTATTCGATAAAAATCGGTAACTTTTTTATTAATCGATTTTCGGTAATTCAATTTCGAAAGCGTTTTATGTCAAACATTTCCAAAATGGTCACATTGAAATGTACGAAAATGCACTTTACCGGCAAAGAAGCGTTAATGTATGCAAATCCAATACGCAGTAAAAGACAGATTGTGTTATGAAAAGAAGGGAAAGAAAGTTTGAAAAAAAGGAAAAAAAAAAGGATTCATTGGCACAATAGGAGGATTGCAACCATTAAGATGTCACCGAAAGCGTCTGTTGTACACAACTGTCAACTGTGAAATTCCCTTTGTAACCTTCGGGCATTGGCACATCTGTTTGCCCGCAAGTTGCCTCAGGTTGGTGATTAAAATAAAGAGAAGAAGAATAAAAAAAAGCGCATAAGAGGAAACTTCACGGTCGCGAAATCTGTTGTAAGTTTATAGGATCTTTTAGACAATGTTGTTCCCCACGCATTCCTAAATCGATTGCTATAAATTAAGAGAACAGATTTCGGAGAGAACTGATTTAATTTGCATTGAATGCGTATGTAAACACGTGTTTAAAATAATTAAAATTCCAAGCATTTTGTTTGTCAGTTGAATTTAATTTACACGCTTCGACATCAATTTTCCAGAAATTTTCTTCTAAACATAAATTAAAATTGTTCCGCTGATATTTTTGATATATCGAAGAAGAAACGAACTAAAAAACAATTAAAATAAATTGATGAATATGTCAAAACACGCAAAATCTTCTTATTTTACGCGATAATTCGGAGAGTAAATTTAAACCAATTGATTATAATAAAGGTAGCGATACAAAAATCGCGATTTTTGACAAGTTGGAAAAATTTGTTTATTCATTTTTTTTAATTAAAAAAAATGTTAACTGACCTGAACGTCTTCGGATAAAAACTCACAAAGCAAGCCACATGATAAGTTTGTGTAAAACGAAGCCAAAGAACAGCTTGCGATTGGGAGGCTACTAAACTCCAAGCTGGTTGGAAACTGTATGACCGCTTGGCGTTGTTGTGACCAACAGTTTCACTTGGCAACAATGCGTGCTGATTGGATGACGTTTCAACTGCTCCTTCTAACGGAGAAAATTGGAACTAGGCAGGCGACGATCGGCATTTCTGTAGCTGCAACTTCAGGTAAATAGCTTTTTTCAGAAGCAAAGAGCGTCAGAATTTATTTTCCGCTTGTTGCTAGGCTGATGGTAATCATTCGGAAACAGTAACGGAAAGAAAAGAAGAAGAAAAAAGTTTCCGAAACGATTCAATACAATCTTTGATAATGATATCTTCGGTGGCTACCAGTCCGTGTTTATGACTCATTTCATCCGAACCTTCCAACGAAAAATCCCAAACTTTATGTATCGATTATTGTTTCTATTTTCTAAAAAGAAAAGAAAAATACGATATTTTTTTTTTTTTTTATATATATACGTCCGAAAGAAAGTATAAGATAAGATGATATAGATTAAAAAGAAAGATTCTTATCTTTATATATATATATATACAGATCAATAACCCTTCCAAATTGGAGCTGTAAAATCGATACATATATATATTCGAGTCTTTAAAACTGTATCGTTGTTTACGAAGTAATCTAAAAAGACTATCGATTAAAAAGATAAATAGATTTTAATGAAATCGTCTTTTTTTTTTTTTTTTCTTCTTCTTCTTAACTCGAAAAAATCGATCGGGTTCTAAAAAACAAGTTAGGATGACTTTCTACTGCTTAGACAACTAATTCGTCTCGTTTTGTGGAGATTCTGAACGATTTAATATTAAAATTAACGTCCAACCCAGTATTTTACCGCCGTGCAGATGTTCGAAAAGCATTTAGAAGACAAAATTATATCCGTTCAACGAAGTGGAACCTTTGAATCAATAACACGTTTTATGATTCATATACAACCGTCAGTAGATCTAAAAGTCAAGGAATATATATATATGATATCAAGAGCAACTCGATCATTTTTAATAATTTTTAAATATGTGAATCACATTGTCTGTATAAAAGTGGATTTTCCGTGATCGCACGTACGTCACGATTTTTTCGTTTCGTGATTTGCTTACGAGTCACGGGATACGATATCGATTGGGGTCGAATGCTTTAGTAAAGAGAGCGCTTCTCTCTCTCTCTCTCCTTTTTTTATTTTTTATTTTTTAATTTTTTTCCTCTTCTTTCTTTCCTCTTTCCTAAATATTATGTATACAAGATAAATAGTTCTCATTTTCATTTGACTCACATCATCCATAATTTTAAAAAGCTCTTTAATTATCGTTACAGATAGAAACCTCCATATTATCTCTCCCGGTCTTTACCACGTCTAATGCTTTAGTGCGGTGCGTAGCTGCTATCGGAAATCCTTAATGTTTCTAGTCTACTCTCTGTTGCTAAATGCCCAAGGAGAATTTCAGTTTAGAATTAATTCCGATGCCCATCAATAATGCTGCTGCTGCTGCTGCTTGATATAGTCACATTACCATTTACACATTTGGTTTTTCTTAAAAATTTCGATGTATAAGTTATATATTATTTATTTAACGGAGTTTAAAGGCAGAGAAAAATATAAAAGCGTTACTCGTTCGAAGAGAATAAAATATAAGAGAGAAATTTTAATATTTTATGAATTTAAGAAAGAAAAATTGTATGAAGAATAGTAAAAAAATGCTTTATCTGCCATCGAAGATAGGGAATGATGGATTTTGCAGTTTGGTCATCTCTGTTGACTCTGTGACTAGCACCTAATGACTAAGCTCATCGATAGTCCTTCCTCTGGGACTTGAATTTATGTTCAGGGGTGGCTACTTTACATCGTACTACCAGCAAACCAGAAGGGATTGTTCATTGTTAGACTTGTATCTTTCTTGATAGCCTTTAGCTGTTATTTTAACCCCTACGTTTTAAATTTACGATTACTGGAATCTCTAATCTAATATTCTACGATTTATTTTATCGATATCCTTCATACTTGAAAACTTTTTTAATTTTTATATATAAATTATTCTCCATATATAAAAAATATTAGCGAGTATTTTAAGTTTTACTGCTTTTATCCAGTTCACGTCTAAACAATGATTTATCGCTCCTATTTACGATGCTTACAAGTGATATTTATGCATAGAATGAACACATGTCGAAGCATAGATCACAAAAATTATAACGGTGTTTTCTAAAGAATATTTTTTAGGTTATAACGATTGATTTACTGTACTAATTCTCATGCTATGGACATCATTTATGTTCTCAACAATAATTACGTAGAGAAAAGCGAACTTTCTCGATCTTATCAATCGAAAATTAAACAAAATCTTTTCTAAGTAACAGAAGTTTTTATTTTTTTTTCTTTTATTTTATTTTACAAAAATAATTACGTTAAGGAAAAGTTATATACTACAAAGATATTTACTACAAGAGATGTGTATATATATATATATATAATAATTTCCGACATCCTAAACGAGAAAAAGTCACGAAAAACAAGAACTCGTAAAATAAGCAAACCTTTTGTTAACTTGGCCAAATGAACATGGTTTATAGCTTAAAGAAGGAGAAATTGCAACAAGCAGACCTCTAAATTTTCGACCTTCGGGTCCCCCTTTACTAGTGGTCATGTGATACATCGGCGTCAGAGGAAGTGATTAATTAAAAAACATCCCCTTCTACATTCCCACTATTACGTCCTATAATTTCTGAACACCGCTCTACCTGTCTAAACACTTTGCTATGATCGATGAGAGACTCCCTTTAGAAATCACCTGAAAAAGACTCCAGGCTGCACAAAGGGAGTACAACAACAGGTTGTGGGCGAATCTATGGGGCCTAATGCATTTTATTTAATTTGTAATTACACCGTTGTAATATATATATATTTTTTTTATCGAAATTATTGATATGCTTTGCACTTACCGCGATGTAGTTTCCTTTAATTTTTTTCACTTCAGAATAATAATTTTTTTTTTTTTTTTTAATAAACAGCGATGTCTCTTCTTTCCGTTCGAATCATTAATATTGCAAAAATTATATCTATCGCATTATAAAATTATCCAAATTTATAATTCACAAAAAACCATTAC
>WUQG02020440.1:0-11449 GCA_011317285.2 Androctonus mauritanicus | reverse complement strand
ACAATAATAATGTATTATTATTATAACTGACATTGTTATTTTAAAATTATTTACCGGTTATAGTGTACTGTATCATCACTCTTTTCTAATTTTTTATTTTATATTTACTGACATTGCTATTTTAAAATTATTTACCAGTTAGGATGAATGTGAGCGTTTTTCTGCTTAAAAAAATGGCCTAAGAAATTCACGAAATTGACGAAATTATGGAAAAAAAACTTTGAGATCAAAATCCGCGAGTATAGGGGGGCCGCAAATGGGTGAGGGTATACTGTATAACGTTTTCAAGAAATATTTGAAACAACCAATAAAAACTGTTTTTCATGAAATATTTGAAAAATCACTATAAAGTGTTTTTAAATTGTATTGGAATTCAGAAAAACAGCATTTTTCAATAAAAATTTCCATTCAAATTTATAAAAATTAACATCATTTATATATGATTTTATAATTTTGAACATGAATTCAGACATATCATTTTGAGGAAAGCAAAACGTAAATAGTTAACAAATCAGCTCTGTGAGACCTGCAGACGATATAAATAAACTTATGGCCTTCCTGTGGTCTATGGAGTGAGCAAGGACAAATAATGAGACAGCGACCGAATGATACAGTCTACGTTTGAAAAACAACAAACAACTTCCTTTATTATAAAGGAGAGAGTTTATAAACACTTCCAACGATGTCGGAATGAAGGATAGATACCTGGGTTAGCAAGACAATATGTTTAGTTTTTCTTCTGTGGAGATTCGTACTCTTCTCCAGTTCGAGCTCTCTTTGGATTGGCTCAGTTCTTTTTTTGACCTTGTGAAGATACAGTTCGGAGTAGCTCAGTCCTTTTGTTTACGCGCACAAGATGAATTTACGACTTTCTCTTTTTAAATCTGTGGGCCCAACTGCGTAGAAGACACTTTACTTGATCATAAATATATGTATATATATTAATTCTTTTTTCTAAGAAAAATAACAAATTTATCATTTCTTTTTACGATTTAACAAAAGCGATCACGTTATATTATTGTTTTGTAAAGGGCGATCTCATTTCATCATTGATGAATTGAACCCTCTATATTTTAAACATCTCCAATTTTTTTTAATCAGAATTTTAATTTAATCTTATTTTATTTTATTATTATTATTTTTTAAATTCTAAAATTGTAATGATTAAAATAATTTAATAATTCGCTGTTCTCTACAGCTCTTCAGTTATATACCTCATGCAAAAATCTTTCTTTTTCCCATAAGACATTAATTTTAAATGCAGCCCCAACCAACTAAAGTTGTCTAAAGTGGCCCTTTGGGAATAAAATATGTTTGAGATTACTGATCTAAATCATACTAAAATAATCATTTTAACTGGATTACTATCTCTCTGAGTTACAATCGATCTGTCTATACTGCAAATACACATTCTGATAGACACTTGATTATTGGTCAATAGTTTATGTTCTTGATGACATTACAATATGACGACGACAAACATGTGAAACATGGGCCCTCCATGTTACGAATGAAAAGCATCCATAAGTGATCATTCGTCCCGGATTTTCTTGGTCAATCCTCGTTTTGTAATTGCTTCATATCAGTAAATTGTCCTGAAAAAAATTCGCAGATTTTAAAATTCGTCCTATTTTCAAGATGGATTTTTTTTTTTTTGAAATTTGAATGCGAAATTAGCTAGCTACATTTGGTAATATTGTGCAAAATGCAGATTCAAAACATATGTTAAATCAGTGTTATCAAGTCAATGCTGAACATCTACTAACAGTGTTTTGTCGGCCGGATTGGCCGCGTGGAAACGCTTCGGCTTTCCTCTCTGGAAGATCCGGGTTCGAATCTCGGGTTCCAGCCCTTGAAAATATTTATCATCGGGTCCGGGCCAGGCCTGTCGATTCCCGTCCTCCACAATCCGGCTAACCTTTCCGTAGAGGTGGGCAGCCTGTGGAAGGGGTTTGTTTCGTCCCGCCATTTAGTGTTCTTACTGAAAGAAAGTGGCGTTATCTGTTGACAAAAAAACAGTGTTTTACTGTTCAAATTCTTCAGTTTCAGCTCAATATGGAATGACGACTTTTAGATGTTATGATTAAATTTAAAATGTGTATGATTGTATTTAATTTTTAATTAATAAAACAATAAATATAGTAAGTCAGTAAATATATAAATACGAAAATAAAGTATCCAAAAATTATACTCATGGTTGAATTTATTCAATGTCTCGGATTGGTCTGAATAGAAAATGGTCAGCTAGTGTTGACTTGCCTGTGATGAGCTCTAAAAATGGTTATCTCCAGAAACGGTTTATTGCATGTGAACTATATACATCGATGGAGTTATGTCACTTTGACAAAAACTAACCTAACTAAGCGTCGATCGGATTGGCCCCGCGAAAACATTTCGGATTTCCACCTCTGGAGTATCCGGGTTCGATCTCGGATCCCATCCCTTGAAAATATTTTTCATGGGGTCTGGGCTCAGCCCACTGATCCCTGTTCTCTATCATCCGGCTGACTTCTCCGCAAAAATGGCAAGTCTGTGGAAAGGTTTGTTTCTCCCTGCCATTTAGTATTCTAATTGAATGGAAAGTGGCGGCATCTGTTAACAAACAAACCTAATTTAAACAATGGGGCATTCCAAAGTCTTCCACCATCTCATTATCCAGATTGATGGTGAAGTGCTGATGGTAGAAAAGTGAGATTTAATGGCTGTACCTGAATCTCGTAAAAAAATCTAAAATTGTAAGTGTCGGAATTGATTTTATATTCTCGAGAAAAGAAGAAAATCCTTTATCGTGTAGCAAACTCTGGGAAAACTAATTGATGATATTTGTACTATAAATTAAAAAAAAAATAAGTCTTTTGAAAATTTTTTCTTATAGAATTAATTTAATTTCAGAAAAAACATATTTCTTTTAATTGTATCTTATTTTCTATCTTTTAATATTAGTTTATATTTAAAATTAATATTTTAAAATTATTATTATTTATTTATTTATTTCAAAAGAATTTTGGCTAATTTTTTCCTTTATCGTTGAAAAGTACGTCATCTGTAGCACATGTCAACGAAGTGAAAACATATTTAAAATGAAGATATTTACAACTTCAAAAATAAACAATTATTATTTGTTAAAAATTGCTCTAGGGATTGAATTGAGTGGCTTTGACATTCCTATTATATTAATCAGTAAGGATAATAAAGGTTAGTATAATAATAATTTATTTTATAAATTTATAATGCTTTTACATTAAGATATAGTTTTCTAAATATGTTCGTTCATATGGTTCATGGCTCGTTCATATACATTGATCTTTGTTTATTATGTATAATTAAGTATTGTTATAATATTTGATGGTGCTGATTAACTTTTTTCCAAATAAAAATTTCTAATGTATTCAAAATAATGAAAGGATTTTATGTTGTAATGCCACATTTCATCGTAGCAGATAATGATTAAATATGAATCATTTCAAGATCACAAATTTGGCGATGTCAACAAGATAAATGATCAATAACTATCAGTCAATCAAGCGTGAACATTTCCTGAAAAAATTTTAAGAATTAGGATTCTGAAATTGATATTGTATGTTTCATTTGAAAAACTGTATTATGTAGCAGTTTAACTAATATTAAACAGATTAACACTGGTAAAGATATAAAAATCATCATTTTTATTTTTTATAAAATAATTTGATTCATTAAGTTTGCCTTGATAAATAGATTTGGATAACATTATTTGTTAAGGTAAAAATTTATTTCAGCTGAAGCAATCGAGTGCATTGTATCTATACAGTAGACTTTTTTAATGAATATATACATGCATTCATATGATATTTATATGTAAATTTTTGGTCATTTTTTATAAATTTGAACTATATAATCTAAATTTACATAAAAGTGTTAAATGAATTGTTATTTATTTGGTTATATTTTAAAATACTTTTAATAACATACACATAAAATAATGTATGATTTCTTTAATTCAATTTTTTAGATGAAAAATTTCATCAAATGAATCCATCTTGTCCTGTTTTACAACTTGAAAATGGGGACTACTTATTTAAATCTAATGCAATATGCAGGTAAAGTTAATAAGTTTCAAAAAATCTATAGTAGTTGAAATATTTATTATTTGTTTAAAATAAATTAAAAATTTTGTTTAATTTTAAAAACCAAAACACAATTAAAAATACAGAAATACTTTTAATAAAACATTATCTATTAGATCTAGTAGTGTAATTATGCTCTACCACACATTATAGGAGTTATCAGCCTAAAAGACCTTTAACGTTATAAAATTTTTGAAAAAGATTCAATTTTTAGGTTGATTGCATGTGAGCCCATAAGTTAAAGTTCACTGCTGTCAAATCTTTGTTATTAAAAAAAAGCTGAATTTTGCTAAATTCCAAAAGTTAATAGATAATAAATAAAATACTAAATAATTTATAAATTTAAACATATTATGTTTAAATTTTAAAACATTAAAGTAAATTTAACTATCTTAAATAATGATTTAAATAAAATTATTCATTTACTGATGCAATCATTGTCATATGCAGTAGATGGCACTGTACATATCTTATATATTTTTTTGATTATATGCTTGTTTATTTATGTTGAATAATCTCCAGTGATAGAAACAACAATCACAAAACTTGAAAAAATTTAAATATGTATATAAAAATATTTTTAATGTATATTAGATTTGCAAAAAGAAGATACAGATATACTCCAATATAACATACTAATTGGATACAAATGTGAAGAAGTTGACTCTGACCTATCCTATTTATTATTTTATTATGCTCTTCATTATTTTTATCATTATATTCTTCATTATTTAACGTATTATATTTTGCTTAAGAGTTAACTTACTTCCAAATTTCCATCTCAGTATTTGATAAATACGTGTTATGAAACGGACATTCGTCTTCCGAACGAGCTTTCTCGGTGTGTGATGTCATCTCATCTAAATAAATTTACCACTGATCCGATATAAGAAAATAAGAATGATCTTTTATCGATGTTTTGTTCGGTTTACAATCAAATTGTAAGGAGGATGACATGAACTGATTTATTCCTGTAAACTAATCTAAATTTAAAACTTGTTGTACAACATTATGTAAATGAAGCAATACGAGACTGTACGTCATCTAGTATAAAAGCCTACGACTCCGATAGCTCGGAGAGGTGTTGATTTCCTGGTGAAATTGCTAGAGTAACATTGTTGTTGAATTCTTGTAAAAGATCTATAGTTATTTGAAGTTTGTGTCGGTTGTGGAGGTATTAGAGTTAAGTAGTCTTTAAGACTTATTTCTTGTTGGATTGTGAATATTTGAGTTTTTGTTGATTGTTCGAATTTGCATCATTAAAATTTTGCTTACATTTTTGTAAGTAGTTCTGAATCTAATAAATTTTATATTTTTTGTTATTTAACTTGTTTTGAGACTTTATTCAATTTATTAGTCGTACATTTCTAATAGTTTTTGTCAGTTTAGTACTAACACTTGTTTAGTACTTTTATAGTTGTACATTTATCCGGTTTACTACTTTTACCGGTTAGATGTTATTTTAGTTCATTATTTATTTTGAATATAGTTATTTGTTAGAAACTAATCAAAGACCTGAGCTCAGGCAGAACTCTGGATTTTGCAGACTCGTGTTAACCATTAGGTTTAATTATAAGTATTAGTATTATTATTGACATTCGATAGAATTCGCGACTTTGCATTCTATATTCATCGTCTTTGTCAGCCATCACTGTTGTCCACCTTTGCTGTCAGCCACCTCCCAATGGGACAAATTGCATTTCCGACGAAACTCCTACATGATTAGTTCTTTGTTATAATTGTTGTAAACTGTAAGTTTCTTTATCTGACTGTCTTCTCCTGAACTCTCTGATTCAGGCAAGGAAGTATCGATATTTATTCCCTCTCCTAGCAGGAACTTTCCCATGATTTTTGACAAGGAACTAATGAACATGAGGAGAAGTTCCTTGTTTGTCATAATGATGAATTTTTATCAATTAATTATGAAAGGAAAGCAATTATTTTCTTAAGTTTTAACATAATTTTATAACCTTTAAATTAAAACAAGGGAATGCTGTTTGGGGATCTCTGGAATCTCATATCACTCCTGTTTTGGAGAAATGATTATCAATGATAATCATTTTCTTATTTTACATAAAATTATTCCTTAACAATATTTTAACATTAATTCTTATCATTATATATATATATATATATTAAAATTTATAGTTCAGGTTACATCAAGAATTACATGAAATTATATAAGCTGAAAAGATAACAATAAAATATCAATTACTTTTAAAACTCACAATAATCCAAGCAGAATTTGACTGTATAAATATTTGATAAATTTCAATTCAATATAATGCATAAAAACAAGTTTCAATAATAACAAATTTTCATCCAAGAACTTTTAGATATTTCTCCTCAGGTATTGCAGTAGGTGCTCAATTCTCTCTCTTAACAATATTATTAATAATAAACCTATTATTTAAGAACTAACAAACTATTATTCTAACTTAAATTATTTCTTAGTTAGTAAACTATTCCTCTGGGACCTCACATAATAGACTAACAGAAAATAAACAAACAATAATAAAAATATTTTATAAATCTTAACAAAACAATGTATTATTTTAATAAAAATATTAAATGATGTTTAAAACAATTTCTCATAATTTAAATTAAGAAATAGCATATTACAATTGAATCACCATAAATACTAATGATATTAGATGTTGCTATTGCCATAAATTTTATGTCTAGGCTTATTTTGCCATAAAAAAATGAAATACTAAAATAAATAAATACATATATCTTATGTTTAGTGAATATACAATATCATAAAAAATTTGACATTATTGTAAATTTGTGTAAAAAACATATGAAATCACAGGTGTTACTGTCAATTTTATATATAAGCAATTTTATTTTATTAGATAAAAAATTATTTTATATCATACATCAGCCTAACTATGGGAATATTAAATAATTTAAAGTAACAAAATCAATCTCTAGTATAATATTTTTTAATTTGCAATTTTAATATTTTTTAAACTGCAATTTAATACAGTTTTCTATATCATCATCATCTATTGAATTAATAATTAATAATAAATGATGGCACTGTTGCATAAATTAATAAATAACTATTAAATTGCAGCTTCAAAAATATTACACTAATACTACATTTGCACTTGCAAAGTTAACCAAAATAAAAGTAACATTGATCAAGTTAGCTGGGAATACAGTAATCAGAATAATTTCATACAAGGTTAAGTTAATCTGAGATTAACCAATTGCTCTGTTTCGTATTTGCAGATAGTGCAATAGTTAGGAAAAGTTTTTTTGAGTATAGAGGTGGAATGTCACAATTTGGATCTACAAAGTTTAATTCATTATTGTATCAACTTATATGATAATATGATTGATTATAATATATATAATATATTATTTAATATATACCTACTGTAAATTTCTTTTATTTGAACTAAGATCATCTAAATGTGATTAAATATTTTAATCAGATTATATAGTATAATTATATATAGTATAATTAAGCTCAATTATAATGAGCATTGAAACAACGAAATCATAACTATAATAAATAAATACTAAGTCCAAGTTTCATCTATATTCAATAATTGATAAATAGCTCAATGTTAAAAATAAACAAATTTCTTGTTTTCTTTTTCAATAAATAATAGTATATTTTATTGTATATAAAATAACATATATTTATTTACTTTCCAGCATTAAATGTACATCATCCATAATTCTGAAGTTTTGCAAATTATCCAGGGAATCAGTTATTCAAAAAATTTAATTTCCTAACTACAATAACTAATCAAGAGTCTACTATAATTATAAATATGAAGTAATTTTATACATAAAATTAATTTAGTTCAAATTTTCAGAAATATTTAATAATATTGTCTTTACAAATTAATTTTTTATAAATAAAAAAAATTTATATTATATAATCACTTTTAAAAATATATCTAACATAGATTCAAAAGAAATCAGCATTTGGCTTTATCAATATTTTAATCCTTTGGGATTTTGATCTCTTGGGAATTTAATCTGTTAAGATTTTGATTGTCAGGATTTCAACTTTTGGAATTTTGACCTAGATCTAATGGATATATGTTTGTCATTCATAATATGGGAAAAGTATTTGAGCAATAGATTTAATGGCAATATATGTATAAAACTAACTGGATTATGTTTTAAATAAGAGTTTATAAATATATGCTCATGCTAGAACAGTGATCTCAGACTCATTTTCTTCATTTTTTTAAATATCTGTGATTGATTAGAGGCCACATTTAAATTTAATTCATGTAAAAACTTGTCCTTTTTCCAAATAAAAAAAAGGACAATTTACATGATATAAAGAATTGTAATATTAATATAATCAGACTGAAGAGCGTGATTATATTAACTATTTATATTTTAATTTCTTAATAATGTTCCTTAACATATTCAAAATTATAAAACTATTTATAAATGATATAATTTTTTTAAATATAGAATTTTTATTTTAAAATTATAAGAAACGCTAAATTTTATTGAATTTCAATACAATTTATTAAAACACTTTAAAGAAATTTTCAAATATTTAATAAAAATGGTTATGATTTTTTTTTAATATCTTCTTGAAATTATAATAAATGTGATGTGGGCTCCATATGGTCCATGAGTTTGAGACCACTGTTTAGGACAACAAAATGATAAGATTATGCATTGAGCATTTGTGTTCTACTGTTTGCAGTTTTAATTGATTCTGCTTGATGATTGAGATATATTGTAATTGCAAATGAAGCTATGCTTATGCTTAAACACCAGAGTAGAATATGAACTAGTTATCTATCAGAATATTTACAATAAATATGTAGTTATGTTGAATCTGCACTTGTAGAAATTTTAATTCTGTATTCTGGAATTGAGCTGGTTTTTGAAGTGTTTCGGTTTGGTTACTGAAATGCAGAATAATGTACTGTATATTCTAATTTCAGAAATTTATTTAGAAAAGTCAATTTATCTGATTATGTAAATGCAACAAATGTATTTATATAATCGTTTAAATCTTTAAAAAAATAATGATTATTTATTGTAATTTATGCATAAATTTAAATACTAATATGATTTTAATATTTATCTACCTGATGATTCCTTTGAAAAAGATATTGGAGACAAATCATTTCTTATTCCAGGAATGTTTATTTTATCAATTTCCTGTTCTTTGATCTTTTGCAATTCTTTATTATCAGCCCATATGCTTTGTTCTCTTTTCAATCTGATAAATATTAGTTTTGAAATTAATACTGAAAAATAAATAATTACATCTTGGCTTTTTAAAAATTTACCTTTCTTGTTCAAATAATATATTAGCAGATGAATGTCCCATATGCTGTGTTAATAACTCTGAGGAATAAGTTCCAGTATGATAAAAAGCAGTATGAGGATTAGGAATGAGATTTTGTGCTGAAGGAATATGCATCATAGGTGTTCTTAAAAAGCCATAACGTTCCAAATAAAATGCATCTTCTAACCTATAATATCATATATATCAGAACAGAATTAAAATAGTACACTCAATCAAGTGAAGTGCTTTTTTTATAAAAAATACTTTATTTATCAGTAAATAACTTGATTTATATAAATAAGATTTAATATCTAAACCAACTTAAGGCACATATTGTATTGAATGTGTGTTTTACTAAACACAATGTACATTGAATAAAATATGCATTGTATTTGGTAAAATGTACAATGTACAGCTCCGTTCAATGAGGTTTTCACCTCGAAGGAGTATGTTCGGCTATCGGGCAATACTCGATTCAAGACCGATTAGTTATGACAGCACTGTGCAACGAGATTTGCTTATCAGGCGATTCCATTGCGCGGTATCCAATGCAATGAGGTATGCAAATGAAAATCGAGCACTATCGTTTGTAATGTAATAAAACGATTCGAAATGAAACTTATGATTTATTATTATTATGTGCATCCATACTAATATTTATATAAGGAAACATCACTGATATCTTACGAAAAGTTTGTGACTAATTAAGTCATAAGCAAATAGTTACTTGTGGAGAATAGCGATAGCTGAAAAAAAACCGCATTGTCTGAAGTATTCTATTAGTTCTTTAAAACATGCCTAAGCCAATCCCTATCAACATCCGGTTATTAATAATAAAAACAGAGAAGAAAGAAAAACCATTAAAGAAATTGCGAGCATATTCGGCATTACTGCAAGTACAGTATTAAACATCCTAAGACAAGCTAGGGAAAACGGAACAATTTCACCGATGAAGGCAAAATTTCGCGCTTGAATTACTATTGCAGATGAAGTTTCCGAAATACAGTGAATCAACGAAAGAGAACCTTTTAAGAGTGCCAGTAGAGTAACGGATAGCTGTCTTTGAATGCATAATGTGGATTGTTTATGATTTATGCCTACAGCTTTTTCAGGTTTAAAAAAGCCTATTGCGACCGGATGATATGACTGAATGATTGCGGAATTCGTAAGTTTGAAAGTCGAAACTTTATTTAACATTTAAAATTTTCAAAATAATCCTTATAATAACAATTAATTCTTAATAATATGCCATAATATACTATAATAAATACACACACCATATATACAATAATGCACACACACACACACACACACACACACACACACACACACACTATCTTTTATATGATATATTTTATATACCATTATAAATAAAAATAAAACAATAAAATAATATTTAAATTTAAACTAACATTGTGAAATCTGCAATGGATGCAGATTTCATAAAATAGGTATATTAGGATAGAGCCGGCCAGAAGACAAGGTCCCGCGATTTTACATGATCTAACTCTTGCGAAATTTAAAAATTGACCATTTCATTATTCGCTCATTTAAATATCTTCTTTTTTTCTTGTCGAAAATCTACCAATAGATTCTTTTTTTGGCTGGTTTAATTCTTTCAAGAAAAACGGGTGATTTATACCTCATATGCCAGCTTGATGTCCGTTCATTTGTTACTTTGTTGTGATATATCGGCTATGACACGAATAATGACAATAAGACTCAAAATACTAATTTGATTTCAGTGATTATTGTGTCGTTATTAGCATAGTCCAATGTATATCCGACATATATTCATTTGTTAGTTTTTTATCATCTATTGGCTACGACACGATTAGTAACGATAAGACCCGAAATACTGAGATCGTGATAGTAATTATTGAACTCTGTATAGTATAGGGCCGGCCGAAGTGAGGTGAGAATATGCGATGGCACAAGGCCTTGTAATCCTGCACGATCCAACTCTTGTTCGAAATCATTTTTATTATTGTTAAAATGCCCCACACGACAACTTTGCACCATGCCCCAATTTTTTCGGGCCGTCCCTGCAGCTTAAACA
>WUQG02020439.1:0-31418 GCA_011317285.2 Androctonus mauritanicus | reverse complement strand
TACATGAACTAAGCATTAAAATTCTGGAGTATTTAAATACTCTATCCTGTTTGTCCTCACTCTATAATTAGTAGAATACATCTAAATTTTAGAAAGTTCTGTTTGAGTTTTATCCTGTCTTTTCTGCATACGAACAAGAAAGAATATATATATTTATTTTTACAACATATATATATTTGCTTTCAAACAAAAAGGGCTACTTTTCAATGCTTTTATTATACTCAAGCGTGGGTTTAATCAGCGGTTCGGTAAAAATAACTGATTTCTGACTCATAAAGCTAAACTTTTACAAGATTAAGAATGAAAATGTGAGGCTTTTAACCGCTAATATGAACTTATACATCAGCAGGCTCACTTTTGTTACATAATTTACTTACCAGCATACGAAATGAGCAGATTCAAAGTATCAAATAATCAGAATGATTTTTTTAGATAATTCGGAAGAGGTTCGTATTCAACTCAAGATTCATGCTAATATTCTTGATATTAAGTGGCTTTTAGTCGTTAAGAAAACTAGCAATTGAATTTAATATTTCGCAATTTTCTCTTGATAGAAACATCATATTGCTAACTGACTATTGTCACGAAGGAATGATATTAAGTCAACTGGATTTGTACTTGTACATATGAGAAAATGGCAACTGAGTGCTCAGGAAATTTTCAAGATGAACTACTCGGACCACTTAATTGAATTATTTTGATTTATGGTCATATAGAGTCAGACTGAGTAACTTCTCAGTTAATTTGGCCATAGTTCTACAGACATGTTTCTTCTATTGCTAACTGACTCAAATTTGATTTTAGTAGATCGTAAGTTTATTAATAAGTCAATTTATTCATATAATTACTAATATTGACTACTGAGTAACTTTTTATCATGTAATTTACTGGAATCTAATGATAATTTGCGAGATAACTTCATATTTTTTACAGGCTGAAATTTGTAGCAGTTTTAAAAAGATTTCGTATATAAATTTTTAAATTTCCATAAGTAATATTTTAATGTTTTAGATAGGTTTAGGACATTACTAAATGCTGATATCGTAACAAGCAAAATAATGACCTCATTCCAGTCACGGTGGTAGAAAATCGCATCAATCCCCATTAAACGATTAGTCAGGAGCTTTAAAAACTTGCTCAAACGGCGATTTTTATTAATTTATAGATAGAAAATTCGTGCATCATCAGAATATGCTACACGTCAGGAAAAAAAGGACCGAAACGAATTCAGCAGATTGTGCAACTCGACAATTGATTATCTCTACAATGATGCAGGTGGGACAATAACCCAGATTCCAGACACTTCTGTCGTTCCGACCGGCTGCCAATCGATATGTAAATTATGTATAAGATGGGTTAGTCCAAACACACGTTCAAACCTGTAATTTTCTAGTAAAACTGTTTTGTAGGTAGCACGCTGACTGTGGGATCGGATCAGCTGCAGAAACCGTGCTCTGCATATATTAAACACGCTAAGGTAAGAAAGTCTGCTACGAAGTCATCTGCATCCTCTTCTTAAACACCAAGTCTATCAACACCTGCATATGACAAACCTATAAACTGTCTATGAGTCTCCCCACGATTATCTTCCTTTGAAGATACCGCATGTTTCCAGTTCAAAATTGAATTTACAGAATTCTCTAGTCTGATTAAGTGTTATGAACTCGATTGTATCTCGGTGTCAAACAGAACAGATGTTGCAAATTAAAGATTGTTTACTCAATCTGTTTACAGTTCTATCCAGATTATGTTTATAAATATTGCTTTGTTTTCCAATAGAAAATCCTTTTGCTGCATGCTTAGGAGATTAAGAAATATTTTCTTACAGAAAAAAATTGAAAATAAAACTTGCTCTGAGGTGTAAACTCTGTATTTTAAAGGAAATTCACGTTTAAGTAATTATAATTTTATTTATTCTTGGATTTAATTTTTTAAATCCTATTACTGAATTGAAGTAAACATATATCTAATTAATTTTTTTTGTATTTTAAATTTTTTGTTTTTATTGCTTTTTCGAGAATTTGTTTACATCTATTTTGCAAAGATTAAAAAATTACCATAACAGTTGATATCGTTTTAAGATTTTGTTTTTTTTTTTTTACAATTTTTTAAAATATTGTTTCTGATGTCTAACAAGTAAGATATTTATTTAAAAAAAGGAAAAGTTTTTGGTTCGACAGATCAATAGAAATAATTTCTATGATCTTTAAAAATGCATTTTATTGATTTTGAGTGGATCGGGATAAGTTAGTAATCGGAAAAGTAGCCTATTTTTCTCTAGTTCGTTAGTATTTCAACGGATGGTCACATTGGCTCGTTCATCACTTTCTCCCTTAAGCCCGTCAAAAAAAAAAGAAAACATTGTTAAGTTCATAGATCCACTTTTACCATCTGGGCCATGGAAAAACTTCAAAGAAAATGTTAGAATTTTCGTCTCAAAATTATCGCAGTCATCTTTTAAAATAGTTATTATTGATAGCAATGCTATCAGTATAGAGAAATAGTGTAAAAAATATTTTGCCTATGATACTATTCTGATTTAGCCATATTAAATCACCCAGGAAACGCTGCCTCTCATCCTGATATACAGAAAAATGCCATTTTTTTTCTTCAGAGTTAGGATGCCATTCCTAAATTTTTATATCTGTATTTTCATAGAATAGATGTCAAGAATATACTTCAGGATTTCAAGACGAAGTTTTTGATTAGAGAGAGGATGAAACACGTTATGGAAGATGTGAAACAGAAGGTACATATTGCTTCGAAACTTCACAACAACACGGAATTCCATATAGGAACACTTAAAATTGAATAATATCATCTATAGTGAAATATTCTTATGTAAAATTACATTAGTTCGAATTAATTCATCTGTA
Organism: Androctonus mauritanicus; assembly: GCA_011317285.2. Taxonomy (NCBI): domain Eukaryota; kingdom Metazoa; phylum Arthropoda; class Arachnida; order Scorpiones; family Buthidae; genus Androctonus; species Androctonus mauritanicus. The sequence continues at coordinate 28,542 of WUQG02020439.1, read as the reverse complement.
TTTCTATGTAAACTTAATCAATCTAGTATAAAAAATTTTCAAATTATTTTGGCATATATAGAAGTTACCAGACTTATAGCCATTATTTCTTTTCTTTATTTTTATACATACGTAAGCTATACTGCCTTGATTTAAGATACATCTGGTATTTCCCTGTAGTAAATGAAACATTTATTGAATAAGTGCAAGTTTAATTTGTTCTATATAAAATATTGCAAGAATTTCAATAAGATTTTAGGTTTTCATAACTTTATAAGCATAATAGAGCATAATCGTGCTTAAACGTAAGTTTAAAAACAGCTAACAAGGTCACTATTATATTTTATATAATGCGTATCATCCAAAACATATTGCCATCTTACTCCGAATATTTGGAGTGAAATGTCTAAATATAACTTTTTTAAAAAATTATGAATCATGAAGCAACTGTTATTTTGATGCTTTTCGCTACATCCCACACGTAAAACCCTTGTCAGTATAACTGCTTAAAATATGAAGCGAAAATATTCTCATTTAATATAAGTTTTAGTATCGGATATAAAAAGTTGGTCATCTTCCTGATTATATAGGAAACTATAGCTTTAATGATAGGCTACATATACAATATATATATTGTTTAAACATAGCCGTTTAATTTTGGATCCTTTTTTTGCCTTTTAAATTATGCAATTTGGAAATAAGGAGTCTCTATCCTATTTTCCACACTAAGAGATTTAAGAACAGGAAAAGCGAATAATTTCTATGCCTTAGTTGGGGTCCATAATCATGAACTGAATAACTGTTTTTATGTAGAAAGTATTAAAATATAAACACTATCAGAATTTATTTCTTTATATAAATTAGATCCATATGCATATAAAGATAAATATAAAAAAGAGCTAATAGGAGTATTATAAAATTGAACATATTATTTTCATACATTTCTCTATTGATATGAATATAAAAATGGTGGTATCCTGCTTCAATAATTTGATATTAAACATATTCCTGAAATCTAGTATAGGATAATATTAAAAATGAAAATTAATATTAAATATCTAAACTATGAATTATTATTCGTAGTTTAGATATATTAGATTTTTTTCTATATAACTTACCATATAAAATATCTTCTAATAAATCGCGTAAGTCTAAACTATAAAAAATTAGATGTATAAAATTCTAATATGAAATCATGAAAAAATATTTTAAATTGTTCTTGGCAAACATCAAAAAGGAATAAATATCATGAAGCTAAACATAGAAGAATCGCACATTATTCGGGTAAAGCCAGCCTAAAGTTTAATCCTGTAATTATAAACTTTTTAATCATCATTGATGAGTTTTAAAAATACAATTTCGTTAAATTTTAGCAAATAAAAAAAAACGAAATCATAAATGTAATTTTACAGAAAGCACACGTGGCAAAGAATAACAGTACATACCTGCAGATGTAACAACTGTGTCGCTCTCTCTTGTGACCGAACACAAACTTTACTTAGATTATCCGGCTATAGAAACAAAATCGAAGATCCAACAACGAAATTACCCTTACATAAAATGGCAGCCTTGTGTGACATCAACCCCTCACCTTTTTCGGATCATTTTACCGCACGATCGTGATCTACCGTGTGTGTTACGTGTTCTGAATAACATACACCTTGTAATCTCCAAAAATTCTCGAACCCTCTTGGCTCTCTTTAGTATTCACCATTCCGCTCTTCCTCTTCTGCATAAGAGTCGAGTCCAAGAAAAGATGTTTTGTATGTGTTATTTGGATATCTCTGATATTCCTAATGTTCAAAAGACTTAACAAGACGTGTAGAGCAACTAAAGATATTCTTTAATACTGGCTATAAGCTGTGTTTTTGCATGTAAATACAATGTAAAGCCGTATACATGTTCAGTAGATTATATTTTGGCAACGTTTGAGTCCATTTATCGATTGTTCCCTTTAAAAGAATAGAAATTGCAGAAGAAAAAACTCTTTTTCTTTTATACTAATGAAAAAAGAGCTAAATGGTTTGGTAAGGAAACTATAAATATGTTAAGTACGCGGAGAATATTTTTATTTAATGATAAATGCAAATATTTGTCTCTCTTGGAAATTCAATTGAAAACTGACTTTTCCAATTGAATTTTTCGAGTTTTTGAAATTTTTTTATTTTGCTTCTGTATATATATTAGCGAATAAAAAAATAAAATTAAATACGAGATAGTTTTTTAAATAATTTCTTTTGTTTTTTTTTATTCCTGAAGGAGGTAATGCGTATCGATCAATGAATCTCTTGTTCTGCAAGGTCATGTGCGATACGTGTACTCATAGTGTGTGTGTGTGTATGCGATATATATATATATCATTCCGTGAGGAATAATATAGGAAAGGAATGATTATCCGTAACAATTTGTCACAATGGAAACATTAGATAAGTTTTATTCTAAGTTTGAATATGAAATATTCTTAATAATGTAATCAAAAGTATGTTTAGAATTGATGAATGGGTAATCCCCAAGTTGGATTAATTATATTACTTTGGATTTAAGTAGTTTGTTGAGTAAGTGTGTCATTATAGTTGTTATGGAGGTATTTAAATAAGCAATGTATGATGAATTATTTATCGTGTTTCTCTTGTATCGAATAATGGTGAGAAATTACTAGTAGGTTAGCCATATTACCATCATTCTCTAAAGTAAAATAAATTAAGCGATTTCTATGAATTAAAACAAAATTTTAATATTATAAAATTAACTTTTAGTGCAGAAAGATTATCGAAGAAGTATAACTATAGAGTTTAATTAAATATATCAAAATTGATGGAAAACATTTCCTTTCGTTCTACAGAATTTTAAGAAGTGATCCGTAAAATGCATTTCAAGCCATTGGAAATCTTTTCTCTCGGAAGCGAAGTTAATCTTTGTTAGTTTGAATTCTTTTGAAAAATGAACGGAAATCGATAAATTTTAATAATTTAAATGCGAAATTTCTTTTCATATGTTAATAAATGTGATGTTAGAATAAACGGAATCAGTCTGGTTAAGCTGCCAATAAATCTGATGAATTTTATAATATTTGCGAAGTTTCGTTAATAATTTGTTTTTGATTGAGATATCGGTAAACGATTATGTCAAAATTTAAAGGATTCCGCAAATTCTCAATAGCTTTCTAGCAGTACCATCTGTCTGGATTTCTTCTCAAAGTCTAAAGATCCTTAAAAGTCTGGTGATAGCGGAAAATGTTTAGATTTTTCCCTGGGAATTTTGTCTTCTAAGGTCAATTGGCAAGTGTTAAACTATTGAAAAATCTGTATTTAATATAAATTTTGGAAGTTAGTCAAAATTTTCATATAATTAGACAAAATATCTAGTAGTAAAGCTATTAATTAAATTGGCACGACGTGGCTTATTAAACAGAGTCGCATTTATCTTGTTACATTGTTCCAATTATGTAATTAGGGAAGTGATGTACTGCTCGCTCTGTAGGGGGTGGCAGATGCTGCATTTATTCTTATCGACAAACGCATTTATATCTCATAAAGTCTCTTAATTTTTAACGTATTCGAGTCAGCTCTGTGGAATGAAAATAGGATTTAGACTTCAAATTAGCCATTTCTTTCGTTGCAGACTGTTATTCAGTTTTACTTCATTAACCATGTATGCCTAATAGATAAATTATAAACCCAAACAGCATTATAGAATATAATAAACATAAATAACTCAGTCATAAAGCATTTCTGGTATATTTTTACTATATACTTAGCGATGTAAAAATGCAATTTCCGACATGACAGTGATATAAAATAAATGTGGTTATTGCTTTTACCGATTGGAAATAACATTTTAGCAATTTTTTTTTTTTATAGAAAATCTTTCAAATGAGTATAGCCTAATATTTTTCATGCGTCACAGTTTTAGCCGTATTGAATTTTTAATGTTTCGAACGGCCGCCATTTTGTAACGATACCACGTGAAGCTGTCAAAACTGATAATTGTAAAACTTTTATAAATAATCCTACAATAACTAAAAATTTGAATGCCCAGAAATATTTTGTTCTCGAGATATTTTGAAGGCCATCTGTCAGGCACCAGACTGAAAAATAAGTCTACATTTTTTTTTTCAAATGGATGCAAAATCAACGTGGCACAACTGGCTACAAAGATATAGTATCGAAAGACCTCCATTTTGTAACTGGATCTGGTAGGATATTTAAAGTTAGCACACCTGCACATTGGATAACAAAGTATAGCTCTTTAAAATTTGAAGGCTGCACAATGTTCAATTCTCAAGATATCTGGCGGACGGTCACGTTTACTGAACACTAACAAAGTGAATGCATGTAACGAATTTTTAACGCGATCGAAGAATGTAATTGTATAACTATTAAACGTAGCCTACTATATTTTTGTGATATATCCGTTGAGATATCCCATTCCGAAGATAGTTTTTATCTGGATTATCGATAATGTAGCGGATATTTGTAGTTAAGAATTGAAGGTTGTATAGGCTATTTATTAGAAAGCTGATAGTACAGATAATCGGATGGAGTGGAAAGAGTAGTATACAAACTTTGCTATTTCAGAGACCAAAAAGTGTCCACTGTTGTAATGGATCTGTCGGAAAGGAATTAAGGATGTAATTAGTCTAGCTAGACACTAGGTTGGACAGAGACAAATTTCGGGAATGTGTCCAACAGGAAATGGTAAGGCGGCACCGAATGACGCATCGATCGTTGTAACCACAACTCTCGCTCTTAATTCTTTCGAATCGATTGGGTTCCAACCTTTTTCGGAATTTCCAGCACGTTCTTACTTAACCTTATCATCTTCACCTTATCCTGGAGTAGAATTGTCACCCAAGATTTACTTTAGTCCCTTAATGCCTTAATTCGCGTTACTTTCTAAACCGACCCGATAACGATATCTATTCTCCGCTACTCTTCCTCTTTTTTTTTACTTTTCTGGGGATTTGATTCGAAACAAGACCTGGAAAACTGCCTATATACTGAAAGACGTAAAGTTTTTTAAACGCAACAGTTTTACCAGCCAAGGTTTTTCGGAAACATAAACCGTGCTGAAAATTGTAGCACAAAAAAAATATAAAAAATTTTAAATACAGTAATCCACTTAACAGTTGTAACAAGCGATATAAGAAAGCTATTGGTAGGTGAACGTTAAAAGCGTTTATAAGTGATAAATGGGTAATGGTAGAGGCGCTATCTACTTGTTACCTTTCCTGGTGGGCGTGAAAAAAGAGATAACAAAGCACAATAGACCGATTTCTGATACTATATAGGCTTAAAAGCTTCAGTTTTATCTCTCTTTTTTTTGTAGACATTTTTTATACGCCATGGAAATTCCTTAAAGGCCAACATTCTTCCACCGTATAACCATATAGTGTAAATATTTATGGCATTGAGTCGTTCAATTAGAGATAATTAATTAATGCACTAGCTGACATAATTTAATAGAGTTTTGAAACTTTGATAACTATTATGTTACAAATATCACGCAACAGTTCGTATATATCCAACACCTTGTAACTTCATAATTGTATTTGAGCGAGAAGGAAAAGCAATTTGTTCCGGAATACAGCTGCATCGACGCATCTAGCTAAGCCTGGAAGGTAGTAAAACGTCTTTACGATCCAAGCCAGCATCGAACTCAGCGAAATCCAAACAGACGTGACGTGAGCATCTTGATCTGATGCGTGAGCAACTTCTCAGAGATTTTTTTTTTCCTCCTTTATTCTTGTAAGCTGCTAAATTTTGATTCACGCTTTCTTAAAAATAAAAAAAATAGATAACTTACCTGAAAATTGTTTGAGAAATAATTCTGTTTTATTATACGACTGTATATATTTCTTTGTTTTTCCGACTTTGTTCCTGGTTTTCGGAATTAGTTACAGAGAAAGTAATCGTTAAAATTTTATACCACGTTGAGAATTGTAGAAAGTTAATCCTATGCGATTTTTCTAGCGTAGGAAATTATATCATTAAAAAATTATCAAATTTAAAAAATTACATCACCGAAGAAAATAAGATAAAATTTTACAAACGATAAAAATCAAATATATTAATTTTTTACGTATTTAAATATATAAAAAAATCATAATTTTTTTATTGATACTGTATACAGAAATGCTTACTGCAGATCAGATTAATTTTTGATAAAATATTTATTATTCTTATCTACCGTTATTAAATAAAAATATAACGAATAAATGTCGATAAAAATTTCGGTTGTGCGATGAACAAACGATGGAATAAACGCGAGTAAAGTTTTATTAATCAACAATTTATTATGGGAGCATTTTAAACAAATATCAGATTTACGTGTACACATTGTGTACATGTTTGCTATCCAAGAACGAGCCATCGTAATCCACTTCCGTACATATTCGCCGAAATGCTGGCCGTGGTGATGACATTCTGGTGACCATCTGTACTTTCAACTCGGATAAATCGGACACTTTGATGCCATAATCGATGTCCCAGATGTAGAGAGGAAGAAGAAAAGGCTATAGAGGTTATGTCTGTAGATGGTGAAGACAACAGCCTCACCCGTCAAGAAATATTTCGTATCTAAACTTTTCGGACGCAATTCGCTTCTAGGAAATTTCCAGTTCGCTTTGAAGACATTTTCGCTTTAAAAAAATTTATAAATCGAAATATTTAACCCCAATAAAAATATTTTAACTGATAAAAATAGGAAAAACTTTACCTGTTTTGTTGTTATTGTAGTAGGCTACGTAATCCGTTCTATTCAAACAAGATGGCATTCTCGAAACTATCGAGATAATGTTATTAATAGAATCAGAAAAAATAAAAAAATATTAAAACAGTAACCCGATGGCATAATTTCCAATTTTAAAATTTAAATTCTTCGGTTAATATTTTTTTTTTCTTTTCAAGAAAGAGATTTAATAAAACCCATATTTCCGCACCATTGTCTAGACATGTTTCTAATAGCGATAGCAGCCGGCTTTTCTCTTATTTTACCGAATAATTCTAGTCGAGATAAATCAAAAAGAATTGAGAGATTAAAGAACTACAGTTAGGTATATGAACACTTCGACACAGCAGTAACTCACGCTTTCTAGCGGCACAAAATTTGATAGTTCCACCATTAATGTCTCTAACACACTTTTCTCTCTAGCCACCCAGATATCTCCGTGTGCCTTATGTGTATCTGCCAAATTATGAGGTTCAGATTTCAAAAACAGCAGGCGGTAAATTTTCCACTTGGAAAATGTAGCCTTTCCTCCCCCCTTTCTAATCCTCTTTTTATGAAATCGTAAATCTTTCTTCAAACCATTGCTTGTTTCTAAATAAAGTTTCATTAATTTTTATAATTTCGCTTTTATACGCCTTCCTTCTTTTATTATTCTAGTTGAAAGATAAAACGTTCGAATTTTTAATAATTGAATTATAACGTAGGTCTGGAAAGATAGCGCGATACACGCTAATCGTTTTATTATTTTGTATCGTCAGGTGATAGCCATCCGATGACGTAATCTGGAAGAATATTTGGCCAGAGTCCAAGTTCCGGAAAACCCGGAAGTTTCGGAAGCGGAAAGGAATGCCGGAGATGGATGGCAGCGAAGGAAATGATCCTCCGACCAGACTATAAGTCCATGCAGAGAAACATAGGATTGATACACGCATCATTAGCAGTGCTTCGTCGATCGTTCTGCATGAAAATGTCCTACTAAAAGAAAACTCATTGATTCATTCAGTTCCAGCGGAGACAGTAAATCTTTTATAAGGAACGGGACAATAATACACTTGTTATCGATAGTAATGAACGGTTAAAGGGATTCCGAAAGAAAGGAAAAGCTTAAATGGATAACTTTTCCATTTTTAATTGAAGTTGATATATGGCCGCATCTCTAAACAGTTGCGAAGAATCATTTTATCTTTTTGTAACTGGTACATCGCATCTAGAAAATGATTACTTTTGATTTTGTTATGTTCGTGTAAAGAATTATTTTGTTCGGATGCAGTTGGTTCATCTCATCTAGGAAATAATCATTTTTGATTGAAAGTTTTTCCATTCGTGTAAAGAACTATTTTGTTCTTAACTTGGTGGTACATCTCATCATTTTCTTTTCTTTTTCGATTGAAGGTTTCTTCTGTTCGTGTAAAAAGAATTATTTTGTTCTTTTGGAATTGGTAAATCTCATCTTGGAAATAATGATTTTTGATTGAAAGTTTTGTTCAGTTCGTGTTGTAGAATTATTTTGTCCTTACGTATATTCGATACATCTCATTCGAGAGATAATCATTTCGATTGAAATTTTATTCTTTTCTTCAACTTATTTCATTCCATCTAGAAAATGAAAATTTATGATTAAAATTTTTGTCGAATTTGCTTGGAAAACGATTTTGTTTTCTTTTTTTTTTCCTTCTTCTTCTTCTCCCTTTTTGCAGTCGGTTTACATTCAATCAATAAAATATCCTACTCGGATAAAAATTTTGCGTTAATATTTTAAAATTTGTAAACAATTTATTTTCTTATAAATGGTTAATAATAAATCTTCAGAACCAAACAATATCTCGGCAGCTTAAAAAATGAAGTAAATATCCCATATTCTCTACAGGAATAGATGGAAAGAAAAGGAAACATATCAATACAGCCAAGGATATATCGAAAGAAAGATTAGTAATAACTAAACAAATCCAAGTTTTTCAATTTAATGTTTCGCAACGAAATAGTTTCTGGAATCACCTGACTCGGTTATCCCGATTCAAAAATCATTTATAGTTGCCAGCATCCCGAATTTTGTACAAAGAACAGATCCTGTGAGAATTCGGAAGAAGAATCCATGTGTAATATAGATTATTTGCTCCAATCTGTTTCTTTCGTGTTGAATTTAATATTCTACCTACGTATTTTTCATCGCGATAAGATACAACTGCCAGTATTAAATATGACATTTAAAAAAAGAGAGACGGAGAACAAATGTAAAACTTCTAATGTTAATGTTACTAATACATTAAGGCGGATATGGCAAACGGTGTGTCTTCAATTATCTGTTCCAAGAGGAGAAAGCAATAATAAACCTAATTAAAATATTATTTAAAAATTAAATTCGAATATTGTAAATAAATACACGATTATTTTTATATTTTAAAAATAAAATTAAAGCGTTTAAATTAATCCTCAAAATTCTGACCAGGAATATTTAATTACGAATGCGTAATGCGTAAGAGTGTGCAGTGTCTCTACTACTACTACTACTATGGGATTAAAGGATAAAGTTAGATTAATTTTATCTACTTAAACGTTTGATTTCGCAAAAAAAAAATGTCATTGTTAATTTTATTTTAATTATAATGAAGTGTTTGCCTCAGAAAATTTATCATGACTAATTCTTTTTCTAGTTTAAAATTCATAAAGTGTGTGTAATTAATCGACTTCCCTATTAATTATTTATATTTAAGAGATAATTATTGTTATTATTTTTATTTTTTTAACTGCCGTAAAACCTTTAATTAACATTTTATAGCGGTATCGAAACAGTTCGCGTTAAACGAATGTATGTTAGAGAGGAAAGTACAGTCGGAGAGATAGCATACATTCGAGTGTCGAGTTTTGTTGACGCTATTTTAATGTCAATATACCAAAATTAAATCAGGTTTAACTGTGTATTGGTTTACATTATTTACTAACAATTGAATAGTCGAGTAAGCTGTTATTAATGTGAATAATCAACAATCGTTCAATCGCCAACAGGGGTTAAGGCGAGCGTGATTAACAAGGAAGAAGCTATGCACTCGAATAATTCATTTTCCATTTGCCATTTATAATATGATGGCACAGTACACACACATATATATGGATCGCATATAAAGTTATCTTTATGCGAGTCAGGTTTAGACTGACGCCATTGTTCTCGTTGAACGTTTGGTTCGCTTCTACTGAATAATTAATATAAATCGTGATGATAAATTAGTGATTTGAATAAGATTGATAATAAATAATTATAAACGCAATAGCGCATTATAATTAAATTATGTGTATGTATATATTGCGCAAATATATATGTGTGTGTGTGTGTGTACTGGCGCATTGTTTGCAGCAATTTTGACCTTTTAAATTTAATATAACTTAGAAGAGCAGAAAAATCGTCTTGTTTCGAGATTTATCTGAGTGAGAGTTGAAAATTGCACTTTCTATCTAGCGATACATTCTCGTTATAATGGTGAAAACAAGTTTTAAAAGCAAAACGGTAGTTTTCAGCTTTCTAGCACTACAAAGAATATTTACAGGAAAGTAAACACTGAGCTAAAAGGCGTATTTTATAGTTATTTATTCTCCTGAGAAGGCAAATAAAATTGTAAAATTTTAGTGTATTAGCGCTCTGATGATACCTTTAGACTGTTTTTTTTTAACTCGCTAGCGCAATTACACGAATGTTAGATCAGCGATATAACGTATACCAAAATGTTTTAAACATCAGTGTGACGTCAAATACGTTCATTTGAATTTAAGTATGATTAATTTATTAAACGACATTGTGGAAATTTAATTACTTTTTTCCCCTACATTCGTCACTGATTGATTTTTAAATTTAATCAAGTACAACGTTTAAAAGTTTTTAACTATAAGAAGTATGGCGATTTTTTTTTTTTTATAGATTTTTCAACCCGCATCCATAAAACATTATAGGCCTGATAAGTGTGTACAGTATACGTAATGAAAAACAAGTTTAATATACCGAGACATTCATTAATATTTAATAAACAGCTCTTAAGAGAAAGCGAAGAAAACTACATAAAAAAAGTTGTCACGTTGAATAGGCCCATTACTGTCTAAACAATGTGAGGTAATAAGTGCCACTTGGTTCTGTCTCGCATTTGATGGCCGCCCAAGAATGTAATTTAATTCCTGGTTTATTTTTCTTTGTATAAAAGAAGATCTAGCTTATTTAGTTTAACTTACAAATGCTAGTTTCCATCACTGCGAAGTAAATGAATTAATAAATTCAAGCTGAAAAATTCATCGCATTTTAATGTTGACATTATTCTCTCCTTATAACGCAATCATTATAGTTTTACAGTTTTGTTTTGATGTTTAATTAGCTACATTTTAGGCAGGAGACACCAGCCAAGCGCTACAAACAAAAGAGTTTAAAGTTTCGCTCCAGGCTATCTACCTTAGCCATAATAAATAAGCTATGCAAGTTAAAAATAATTGATGATAGAGTAAGTAGAAATATTCATATTATCCTATTTTCTAATTTTAAGTGCGACTAGAAGAAAAAAGAATTATTAAACTCCCAAAGTGAGTTTAATTCTTAAGATGTAAACATTGGAGATATTCGAAACCAAAAAAATTTTTCTATCATATATTAAATTTTAAGTAGAATCGAATATTTTAACATTCAATTTTCTTTCGATAAAAGTTATCGAGTATATTTTAATGGCGGCTTTAAACAGAAAAATTCGTACACGGTATTTTTAAGAACAAAAATCGATATGAAATTTTTACAGTTCCTTATTTTGGTATCTAAAACGGCACAGGGAAAAAATTTGTGGTAAGTGATTATTATTTTATCTTAAAAATTGGTAAAAAAAAAAAAGAATATTTTTATCTTCACAACTGACTCGAGCATTTTTCTTGTTTTTCAACAGAGCAGTTCATTACAAGGACACGCGTCTAAGGAATTGTAATTACTCGCAATTGTACCGTCTCGGAAACTCTTCCGCAATAACGACCTAATAAATTATACAAGAAAAACAGCTCACACGTAATTATGAGCAGCGTGGATTTATTGTAAGCTGCTAACGATTGTTCCTGTGGGTAAGTAGAATATCTAAAACCGCCATTTGTTAACTACAGTTCAACTCGTGATGGATGAGTTGACTGCTCTTCTCGGATGGACGTCATCAGATATTCTTACTCACCTTTTACTCTTAATAGGTCGAATTTAAGAATTATTTAGACAGCTTTTTTTGGTTGTACCATCAAATATATAATAGATATAAATCGACTTTTACCTTTGTAATTTATTTAAATGGTCGAAATTAATATATTTTTTCTTACCGTCTTACTTTCGACTTGAGTAAAACTTATTGATATAGTCACAAATGTTTAAAAGATGTGGAAAATTCGTACAATTCAGTTTGTTATTCCAAATATTATATTGTAATGCGCATTTTTAACATTCGATTTCTTTAGTATTAAAGAAAAACTACAAATAAAATAAAAAAAAGAGAAATTCAAACTACCAGTAAGTTACCTAAACTCAAACAGTACCTTGACAATAATAAAATTTTCCGAAAATTCAATCCAGAAATATCAGACGTATGGAATATTTTTTATTTTATTTTTTTATAAATTTCCAAACTTGGAATGGAATAAAAGCAACCTGGACGTAAAATTTTATATATAAAAAAGAATTATTGGAAATATTTTTCAATTCTAGAATGAATTGTTAGAAAGTTGCAGACTAAGAACGAACAAAATTTATAATTATTTTTTAAATAAAATTTTAGTGATATTTTTTTTTTATGGCGTGACTGATATAGAAACAATTTCGGAGAGAAGACGACAATTATTCTTCATCAACTTCAGCTTCGAATATTGTCGTCTTCATCGGAAGCTTTCCTCCAAGGTAATTACCTAATTAAACTAGACACTTTAACTGGTCGTAATTGGTGTTCGAAACACTGATCAAGTATTAAAGGTCACCAAAAAAAAAAAGAAACATTCTAAGTTACGCGACAAATAAAGTAAGTTTGTCGCGTAACTTAGAACGAAAGTGAAACGTTAAATCAGATTATTATTTTTTAAATAAAATTCAAGATACGACTCTTATTGACTAAGATCTTTTTTTTTTATATTCTATTAAAGCTCGATATTTTAAAAATGATAAAATATATAATTATCATCTTATAAAAAAATGGTAGAAAGATGCATCGAACGAATAATTTCAGAAACTTTATAAGTAAAATCAATAACGTTTGAATAAATTTAAACTTAAACAATGTTATATATATATAGCCTTACTACGTTTGTTGTTATCTGAGTAAGTAGGATGCAGCCTGCAACTACATATGGGATAATTGAATGAGTCTTTCACTAACAAATAAGAATACTATATTCTGATTTATACTAGTATTTTTATCGAGAGAAGAAAATATGATGGAACTTTTTCAAGATGTAAAGTAGATGATTAATGATGATTTGATAAATAGTATTATAAGATTTTTCCAGCTTTTCTGAAGAAAGGTGGAACGTTAATATAAATAAATTGATCAGGTGCATGCTATTATCATAAATCTTTACTTAATCATAGACGACCAAGCTGTAAAATAACTTTTTTCTGGATTATGGACTATATTTGCTTATTATTATTATTTTTTTCTACGTGTGTCAACTTAGCTTGTTTCTGTATAACATTTTGTATATTTTAATAAATTATAATGGTAATAACATTGATTTTTTTTAAGATAAAATTCTTGTTAGGTTGATATGTTAAATTCTTTTTTTTTTTATATTTCCAAACTGTTTAGTATTTATATACTTTTATAAAATATTTTCAAAGAATTAAATATTTAATTCGAGTATAAGTTATAAGTTATAAACTTTTATAATTTAAAATTATTTTGTTTCACTTTTCTAACTTAATTAAGTGAAATTGTTCTGTTTCACTTAACTAAATTAAATATATTGAATTAAGTGAAATTGTTCTATTTCAACTCAGCTGACTTTCGAAATTATTCTATTACGTTTAAATTTGTTCAATTTCACTTATTAATTTCTAAAATAATTATATTTCACTTAATTGATTTTAAAATTGTTCAATTTCACTTCCTCTAATTTCTAAAATGAATTAAGAATTTTTTACCTTGTAAATGATAGAAATTAATTAAAATTAACAGGTGCGTTTAAATAAATTTCACGGTTTTATCCATTACTTTACTGTATGTAAGGAATAGAAAATTAAAATAATACAATAAAGGAATTGTTATAAATAAATTAAATTCGACAGATACGCATACGTTGGCTGTAAATTCTTACGTCATTTATAAACTTTGAACTCGTTTCGGTGGTAATTCGCCACAATTAATGAAAGAGTATGACAATGATAAGACAACAACAACTAATCTATTTGTTACAAATAAGTTCTGATGCTTAACAGAACAGGAAAAAATCTAATTTCCACAGGCTATTGAGATAGACTCGACTATTTTATGGATCAAGAGATAGACTTCCTCATTCTGTCCACAGAATGGATCCAGTTGGGTAATGAAAGGGAAATAGAGGCGTATTGATGCCGCTAAGACCGGCTCCATTGTAATCCGATTAAAGGAACAGAGGTGTTTCGATGACACAATCCAGACTCGATCCTGCTGGCCAAAATAACTACAGACTTTTGTTGTCTGATCTATGAAATCGTTATTCGTGTCCACTTAGATCGAAAGCCAAAAGAGAGGAAAACTAATAAAGGAAAACTTAATAATTACTGGCAAAATGAATTTTGTTATAAATCCCGTCTGGCCATATAACTTTCTGGTATTGTTGCCAATATAAATGAGTCGGTGTTGCTAGAGAGTAATATTTCCAATATTAGTTACAAGCTCTATCGATCTAATATTATTGATAAGTACACATTATTAAGTGATGTACTTATATTATATCAAAACTTTTACATAAACATTATTTTTGTTCACAGACGGGTAGTTTATTTTTCCCCTTTTAAACCATTATCAAAAAAAAAAAAAAAAAAAAAAGTAGAATTTATTAAAACTTATCACCATTAAAGTTTTAATAATAAAAAGAATTAAATATTTTATTCATTTATATTATGCAATACTTAAAAAAAATCTTCTTAATTACCAAAATTAATTTGCTTTAAGTTTACGTTAATTATGATTACGGCAAAATCAGTTAAAGGAAGGATGAAGGGGAAAAAATATCGAGTAATTATTAAAATTAAACAATTTTAAGTTGCTCGATGATATAAAATAATTTTTAAATTAAAATTAATAAAGCAGAATAATTTAAAGACTGTCATATTTCTGGATAAGGCTTTTAAAACGTTAAATACGCCGAAGTAGAACGATTTTTCGGTAAACAACGTAAAAATTTTAATTAACTGTCACGAAAATAATTATTAAACGTGGCCATAAATAGCAAAAAAATTCGAGAATCAAATTTTTATTTTCTTAAAAAGAATGAATACGTTTAAAATGCCATTTTGGCCAAGTTGACTCCTTCGATTAAAACCATTTATTTTGTCTATGACAAATTTTCGTTGCCCGTTTGCCAAACTTACGCTTTTAATAAATGTTTGAAACTTCAATTATAAAGATAAGATCAATCCGTAATAAAATATCCATGAAATTAACAACATATATTAAGTAGAAAATGTAAATCCATTATCGAGCATAAATAAATGATGGCAGAATCTTTAATCGTAAGTATAATTCAAACACTGGTTTCTGAAGATTTTCTACACGAAAAATGACTCGAATTTCTGGTATAATCCGTAATGGATTAACAATTATAAATATTAATCGGGTTACCGAGTTTTAATGTTGGTGAAATATAAATAGTAATAAAGTGTATAAAATAAACAAGCCATCCATCATAGGAGCATATTTGATTATAATTAATCCATTAAATAACATAGTAATGAATATTTAGTGCTACTTTATGCAGATCGATTAGTTAGATCAATTTGGATTAATGTAGTACCATTAAAGGAATGAATCTGAGTAGAATATTAACTCAATTGGGAGACTCAACACCAGTAATTTTACTAAATGTGTTTCTTTGAGACAGTTTTCTTGGGTCAACGTACAGATTCTTCAAAAGTGTCGAGAGACTTATCCCAGTGTTGATTAATCTGCAGCGATTTATTTCCTGGATCAAATGCCAATTCAGGTTGGATATCTAAATTACCCAAGGCCTTCAGATAAAAAAAAAAAAAAAAATTCTTAAATTTAAATTTGGAATGCGGAGAATTGTTGAGGGATGTAAAAATTGTCACTTTATTTAATGGAAGAAGGTACCCTTATCGGAGGTGGTCAAAAACACTAGTAAACTAACAGGCAATTACTCGAAGCAGAAAATATAGGTTGAAATTATTTCTGATGCGTGCCACTCCAACAGATGTATTGGGTTGCCACCACTGCATTAAATAACAATAATTTAACCACTTTTTTCCGATAAGATTACACGCTTTCATTATCCATAAAATTACCGTTGTAGAGCGTTAAATATTTATGAAAATTCCTTCAGATTTCTATCTCTCAGCACAATGCAACCAAAACTCTCTTCCATGTTAGCATCTTCCATTATGAATCGTGTTATTCTTAAATATCGTAAACAATTTTGATGACTGTTTACAAATCACCGACGGGTATTGATAATGCAATGTCAGAGCAGCGTTACTCCAATCCATCACTGGGTATCACTGCGGCCAAACTAAACAGTTTGGGCCTCTCCCGACCACGTCCTCTGAATATTAACAGCTGGTAGGATATTACCGTTCCCCTTGTCGCTCGTTTAAGTACTGGCAGACATGCAAATGTCTTGTTCGAATGTATCGAGTTAGTCCGACTTAGACTAAAAGTAATAAAAAGTTAGAGAGCGGTAATTAAAACTGCACATCCGTCTTTAACTTCGTGAGGGATGTCACCATAGTTTAAAGCTTTTGGTAAGGCCAAAACACGGTTAACTTTCTTAAAACTACTAAAATTTTATAATCAAAATTATAAGTAGGAACTATAATCTATTTTTGGTGGTAGAAAATTTCAAGTATCACGCAACGTACGAAACAGTTAAATTTTTAAAAATTGAAAATCATGTTTTTAAAATATGTCAAATAATAAAAACTGACATTTAATGTAAAAAAAAATTCTTGAATACTTTACAACATAAATACTTTATAAAATATTAAAAATGGAACGACTTTAAAGATCAGATAAATGAAATCCAGTTTAGATGAGTTATGCAGCAGAGTCCAAATTTATTAAATTGCTGTACACCGTTGCTAATAACTTAAAGAATTTAATTGATTGTTTAAGTTAGATAAATAATTACACGGCGTAAACGACTCTCTTCCTCAGCAATATAATCTAAAAATACTTGTATTTTGACCAGTAAAATGAAACGTTCTATCAAAACCGAAAGATGGATTAGAAATTAGCTCATAAGTAGAGTAGACAGAGAGAGAGTTTGTATGAAAGCTTACATAAAAGATTTACTAGGCTAGAACTTATATTAATAGAAGAAAATAACAATAGAAGATGACGAAAGAGGAATTTATGAAAGATACTTTATCCTGGTCATCTAGGAAAATGGTAGATAGTTTCCTTAGGCAAGCAATAAAACCAAGAAATCATACTTACTCCGGATACAGCAGGAAATGTAGTACAAGCAGAAGCAGAGAAATTATATAGCTTTGCAGCACAAATAAAAAAAAATCTCCTCTTTTCTCTATTTGACTGCAAACTGTACCATATATATATATAACTTATATATAAACGCTGTTGTGATTTTCTTGTCGAAACAAGACTGAATAAAAAAGTGAAGCATCAATTCTTGTGAAGAGATGCTTTTTTCGAGAAATTTTTTAAGTAAATACTTTAAAAATACTTACGATCCGATATTCTTGGAAAATAAAAAAATGCGTTTAGCTTTATTAATATGACTAAAATTTAAGATAAAAGTAGAAAAATAAAATAAATATATAAAAATATATTATAAATAAAAAAGAATAGACATAAGTACTTTAGGTTCTCTAGTCCATACGCAAAATATGTATACAAAACAATGATCAATTTACATAAATATTAGCATCTTACATGGTGTGTTCTACAGCACAAATGATCAACAAAACTAGTAAGAAAATATTAGATGACTACTTTAATAAAAATGTAAACAATCCATACACTAGCGAATTGTCTTCTTAATTTATTTAAAGATGAAAATACTTTTAGCTCATCAAATAAATAATTTAAGGTGATTAATTAAATTGCACCAGTAATAAATGAGAAATGTTAAAACATGTTTTATTTATCCTCTTAATAAAAAACAAAATATAACTTCTTATAAATTGAGATAAAAATACAACTAAAAAATAATATAAAATATTTACAAAAATAAAAAAGTTATATAATTAAACTTATAAACTGCTATTTTTATAATTAAATTAAAAGAGAATTTTAATATCTTTCTCAGCTAGAAAATTTCATTTACTTCTGTTCTTCAACTGTTATAAAAATATTAGTCGACAACAATTTCTAACAAGTTTTGTTCAACTTCATTTTGCCAAATAAGAAAAGTTACAGTCTCGCATCTGCATTCCTAATAACAAAAATTGTTTTTGTTCTCGGTAAAACTTTCAACTTCAATTTTCTTGAATGCGTTTGTAAATTTTCACTCCATTTTTCTAGTTCTTTTTTTTATAATTTTAATTTCTATATTTAATTTTATTGTATTCTTTCGGTATTATTTTTAATAATGGGCATTTTGCGCCTGGTTTTAAAGAGGAAAAAAAAAGAAGAAGAAAATTTGTGGATATTATAAGGAATTTCCAGCTTACATCCTAAAACTAGCTGCCAATCATGAGAAAGTGTCTTCCTAACTTCTCTGACAAATAAACTGTCTGGATACAAGATTACAGTCAATAGTAATGAAACGATACATGTCTAACACTAACAATGCTCTTATTTCTAGACCTCCCTTGTATAAAGTTAAGCTGTATCTCAAGAATAATAGAGAAGCTTTATCTCACTTTCTATTCTGAATGAAGAGAAGATGTTTATCTCTTTTTCTTCGATGATCCCCACAGCTACGTCCAGGTGGGGAGAGTTTGTTCTAATCGCTACAATCGGCGCACGTGTTGGCCAACTTTCAAAATACCTACCTTCTCCAACCTATTGGTTCTTTAACCATTAACTGTCACGCTCCACTCTGTATCTGGTTTATTGTTGCTTACATTTTGCTACCAGTTCTCATTGTTTTCTTTGATTTGTTGATTGTTTAGTACGCGTTCCATTCTATTAATGTCGCTTTGATTTCCTTTAGGCTACTGATGGTCTTCTTTATCTGTTGATACTTCAAGATTATTTGACTTTTACTACTCACAATAAGCTACGATAATTTATGGTCACTTGATTTATTTTTCTCGCTATTTTTCCCTCTCTCTCGCTTAAACGATAAAAAATACAACCGAGGTTAATTAAAATTATAATTAATTTATCTAAAATTTAAACTAAGAAAAAAATTAATATTGTTTCTTATTAATCTTACTTAATTAACTAAAAAAAAATATATAACTACTTTTGTGAAAAGATGTGGCAACAAAAAGTTTGGATATCAAACTTGTCAAACTCTAATTAGTTTGTGGATATATTTTTTTAAAATTTATTTTATGACTCGAATTTCACATATGTAAAAATAATTAAACAGTAATTTGGGCTGATATGTTTAATAAATCTGTTTATAGACATAAATAATAAGTAGTACTTATGAGAAATTAATAGTCTTTATCTCGCAGCTATATGAGAATCTATAGAGTCTACATCTCTTATAATGAAGTAGTACGTAGTAATAATTATATATATATATATAAACATCTATTGTATCTGTTGTATATTATGCGAGAAGCAATATTTATTAGTTAGTACATAAGTAGAATTAATGCCGTATACGAGACTCTCTAATGACTTATGATCTACTCGTTTATAATAAGTCTATAGTCTATTCTTGTATTTACGTAATTTTAGCTTATTTAAATCTCTATATTAGAAAAAATTTTCGACAATTTATTTATAAAAACTGTCAAATTTAATCGTTTTAAACAATGATTAAATTTAACAAAAACGTTTAACGTATTATTTTTATGAAAATGGCCAAGCTTTCGATGTTAAAAATAACATTAAAAAAAAGAGAAATATATCAAATTTTTTGAAAATTATTTTTTTAGAAACTGTACAAAAATATATATTATTACCTTTATTAACATTTTCGCTGTGAGGAAAGATAATATTCTTGATATAGATAAAGAACCTGTTCGGTGGCTTGACGAAGTTAATTATACTCTCATCTGACTTTTGAGAAAGGAAAAAGTAAAGTAAAAAAATAACGAATAAAAGAGTATATTTTTATCTTAAAGAAATATCGAGTCTAGACAAACAGTGTGTTTCTAAATTCTCAAAAGAGATGAGCTTCTAACAGGCAGTAATTGTCCCGAGGGGAGATTCAGAATCATCTTTTTCATTTCTCACAAATATTTTTGCACGAAATTTTCTCGGCGATTATTTATTTTGTAAACGTTTCACATATATTGATCAATATTCTTTTTACTTATCTGCAACAAAATAATAATAAAAAAAAAGCATTTTTGACAAAGAAATTCTGAATTAGAAGTGAGAGAATTCTGTATCACACTGGTGACTTCTCTATTGCAGGAACTTCGGATATTTTAATATGCTAAAATTTGTTTTCTCATCCCTTAAGGTGTCATGCATAATTGAAAAGATGCACAGTTCTTTATGTACGCCTGTTTCTGTCTCTGTTTATCTTCGAAAATTGAAAACTATTAGAAGATTAAAACAAAACTAGAAAAAGGGAAAGTCAACTCCGTATCACTCTAACATGAAAGTGCAATGTTATTGGAGACGAAAAAGTCAGCGATTGTGCAAATTATTACATAGACGGTTGAGAGCAAACTGACATAAAAACGGATTTCACCTCGTAAGTCTTGAAAGGGAAGTTTTTATGCTTTTCTAAAATTTCAGTGCGAAATGTGAAGCAGAACAGTTTGATATGTAAGAAAACCGTTCATAAGTATTTGTCTATGAAAGAAGAGTTAAAGGGCGGATGCTTCTTCTCACAATATATATATATAACCACTCATAACTATAATTTTTTCTTCTCGTATCAACCAAAACTGACAGCAAAAGGGAAAAGTTTTTGAGACCGTGCTAAGTATGCTTGCCAAGAATATTGAAAGTTAGTAGTTCCATTTGTCACGTTGACAGTTTCCGGTTTAAGGTGGTTGAATTCTAGACTAAAGAATCGAAGAAACGATACAAGAAAGGCAGGTTTAACTTAGATTTGATTATGATTCCCTTGGAGCCTTTATACTGCACCCAGTTGTAATCCTCCGGAGTCGATATAGAGTCAAAGTATGTTCAATCGTTTTAACAGATACCCTTAAGCATTTTCTTTTTACCAATATTCTAGTTCGTTACTCTGAACCCCACAGGACGAATGGATCTTAAAGAATGACAGACAGCCGAGAACAACCAGAAGTTATGTAGTATTGGAAGTAAAAAGTCTATAACAGAAATCTGGCAAACTGAATTGTGCATTGAGATATTTCTCTTGAGCATAATTCTGGACCATGCTGTACTTATTTCAATATCCTTAGGGAAAATTTTCGCGACAGAATTATTTACAGAATGTTCTTCGCTTCGGCTTTTTAGAGAATCTTCATTTGCCTTATTCTGCTGAAGGTTATGTTTAAAATCTTGTTGTTAGTAAATAATCTGTTCGCTCTCTTGATTGCTAATTTGTTTTAAAAATTAAAATATTTAAAGTCGTTTTTAGCTATTATAATTTACACACGAGTATTTTTTTTTTCATTAAACCTTCAAAGCATTCTAGTTGTAGATCGTATATACCAATATCAGTTCTATCCTTTAACAGCATTTTTATCGCTAGCCTTACGAATTTATTGCATTTAAAATTGACTGTAAATTGTGTTTTAAATATTTTAATTTCTTTATTTCCATGCCAGATTATGAGCGATACTTTCTATTTTCAAGAAAACAATTGCTTGATTCTCTCCAGAGAACTGCGTATGACTCATAAATGGTTTGATTTATACTTATTTATTTAATTCTCGATCCTATAAATATTCATCCTAGATCGATTCCGTCGCGTGATTGCAGGAAGGATAAAAACAAATTTTGAAGCAGTAAATGTTTTTCATTTCGTTAATTGATATTATAACCATGCCAGGAGCGGTATCGATCTTCTGTCATTATGCTTTGATAACGGTATCGAAAATTTATTATAGTAATTAAAATTTGCTCACTTATATTTAGTTCACTGAGATAATTATGTAAATATTTGCATAGAAAATTTTACGTCAATAAAAATAGAAAAAGGAACAATATATAAGTTTCGTTTGTGCAATGGTATGAAAAATAATTATTTTGATAGTTGAAGTAGTAGAAGCTAAAGCAACGCTTCTATATATTGAAGTTTCAATAGATAATATTGACGTATCTTTTCTTTTAATACTTTTGAACTGGGTTGATGTTTCAAAAATAGATTCTGGCCTTATTGATTGCGACTTTATGATGCGCTTCTTCAATCGATCAAACATGTCACGTCGCTATTAATCAGTCGTTGTTTGTTAATTATGGGCCCACTATACAAAATTGCGTGTCATCTGGTAAAGAATTTCAACATCAAGAAAGATTTTTTAAAATTATCTGATTTTTAAATTCGAATGTATACAGTATAAACATTTTTATTCGACGATTGCTAGCTAAATTTTGTGGGGGAAAAAAAACGATAAATTTGTAATTGGTTTGCAGGAAATTCAAATTTAAACGGCTTATGAAAGTGCATATAAAAGAAAGGATCAATGTTAATCTTCCTCTTGGCAAATACATGAATTTAATGTGAATTTTCCGACGTAACATTAAACTACACGATTTTCATCTTGGTAATCTAGTAAACACTATAATTTCCTATCTATCGGGGTTATTCTTTATACAAGATGTGTGGATTTGAAATATCGCTTCATCAACGAGTTAAAGAGATTGCCAGAAGGAGGAAAATGTCGCTTTTTATGTAAGAAATATTCATACCATTTAGACAGACTTACATTAGGAATGTGGATACGTGCATTCATTGCTAGACATCTTATCGTGTTTTGAATTCTTATCTGATTTTCAAAGAAGCTACGTTTTCCGGAATGCAAATCTTGGCAGAAATATATGTATATATTTTTTATGATGGATTTTGAATGAAGAAATGAGATAACTCTTAAATTTTTATTTTTTGTGTCTTATAATGGGATCTAGGCAATTTTCTGTTTTGATGTAATAGAGTAAGAACTTAGATAACCAAAAATTAATCTTTCAATATGCAAATTCTTAAAATATAAGAAAGTACTTTAAGAGCATTAACTGCAGTTCTTAATTGATTTACTGCTAATTGAGATAATTAGTAACGCATAGAAAATTTTTAAAAATTTGTTATGCAAATATTAGTTTAATTTGATAAAATTCTGATTGATCTGCTACCAAAGATAGTCGCTAATAAATTTGCAGAAATATAGTCTCGATAAACAATAGTTTTTTTCTTAAAAACTTTTTTGTTAAAAGAATCCATGGTTAGAATGAACAACATGGATCATCAAATATGAATTTTTGTGGAGGGGAGAAATTATATTCTCATTTAGCAGCTGTACTTTATGAATCCCAGTTCGTATCTTCGCTATTATAAATGTATGATAATAAAAAGTTATTGATCAAAACTTTGTTTTTCCATTGAATTATTTTCCCGCATCATCGGTATTTATCAAATAAATTAAGTGCGATTATGAGGATTGATATTTCTTCTGGGAACCAGAGAGAGAGAACATTAAGTAAAGCAATAAATTCTGATTTTTAATAATAAAAAATATCAAAAGAAAAAGGTCGATAAAAACTTTCTCGAGCAGTGGTTAGCCTTTACTTGTCTCGAAGTAATATCCCGCATCCCATTCAAAACAAACCGAACTACTACGAATTGAAGTGGAGAGGTTTTTATACAGTTTACACAAGAAACTATTGTAAGAGATTTACCGCTTGTTCCGTAAAGGATTTACCGAATAGCCACCTAACATAGACGTCACCACAAGGTGAGGGAACGGGGAGTAAGAGACAGAAATCCTATCTGCAGCTTCTACTGTGCAAACAAAGCAAACCGTATCTACAAAGCTTATCTAAGTCGCTAGGGTTCCACCTCAACTACCGTCCGGCTGGAAACAATAAAAAACTAGACAGTATAGGCACAGAAGATGGGTAGTAAAAGATAAAATATTTCCGTTTAGTTCGGCAAATCGTCTGGCCGACTGGACTGAGCGTGAACTGTTTTGATTGGCAACACATCACTCCCGCTGACTTATACAACCTTCCATCTGCGGTTCTTCAGGGGTGTAAATCACAATTGGTTCTATACACCTTCCAGTAGACATTCCTGCTTTCTTTTCCCCCTTATTATTATTATTTTAGTTACATTTTACAGCCTTTGTGAAACTGCTACTGCTTATTTTATTACGGTTTATTGTACTAGCAATTTTTTGCAGTAAATCAGAGATTTACACCGTGGCTGAAACTGAAAATTAAAATTTGATGGATGGTTATTAAAAACAGTAAATATAAAGGGAAAGATTAGCGGCAAAAAAATTGCATGGTGATTTTTTATTGTTCGCTTCAGCTTCTCTTCCAACCTCATAGACAATCGTATCTAAGTCTTCATTACCAAAAAAGAGTTTTATTTGATTTTTTTCGAATTTTCGTCAACCAAAAGTGCCGAATATTCACCAATTTTCCATTAATTATCTTCCAGAAGAGAAAAATTCAATTTTATCAACTGAAATGACAAAATAGTTTGATTTATAATTATTTTAGCATAATTTATAATATTCGTATATACGACGACAACGATAAATTTAATTTATGCTACTATAGTAATAATTAATGATTACAATGCTACTCTACAGTACAATTTCGGTTCTTTGTTAACAAAAAAAATTTAATGTTTATATATCTATGTTATGGTAACTGCAATGATGTTTAATACTCGCTATTATAGTAACAAAGACACATAAATATCATAATATTAAATTAATATTCTAAATTTCAATTCTGCTATGTTAATTATTTTCTTAATGATATATTTTTTATTATTACGCTGCATTATTTTAATGGTGTTTAATGTTTATTACTAAATTAGAAAATGAAATCTTAAATTTCTTGTTATTATTATAGTAATAAGTTTAATATTGGGTAAATTTATTAATAAGATTAATAATATTAAATTAATATTTTACTATGTAACTGAGATATTATTATTATTATTATTGATGTAATAGTGGTGAGTTTCATATATGCTACTATATTAATAATAATAATATAGTGCGCATTATAATAGCGAGTTTAATACAGTGGTAGTATATTGATTAAAAATTTTTACTGTAGATGTTTAAAAATCATATAGAACTGTTCGATATTTTTCAATTCAATCAGATCTTTATCGTTTTTAAACAATAGGATTCGAATCATTCTCTGTTCGCTAAGTTTCTTCCTTTCTTTTTCCTATTTAACTGGCGCAATAGCCTAGTGGCACGTCATTTGAATATAAACAGAGAACCAAACATCTTACATCATCAATGAAATTTATTCGGCTTTCAGAAATTCCCCAAAAAAAGAAGAAAAAGAAAAAAAATCCATGACGCGAGTTACATAATCGAATTTTAAAATCGACATGTCAGGGGATCATCCATCTCATCTATAATTTCTGATTTTTAAACTCGCATTATATATATATAAATATAATTCGATAGGAAAATTACAAAAGAAAGTAAGTAAAGAAGAAAACCGTTTATATATCCAGATCGTTAGATTGAACGGTAAATTAAACAGAGTGCAAATCAAATTTTTCCGCTACATGAGAACTATTTGTTTGTGCATCCGTTGCTAAAGCTAAAGTGACACTGTAGCTGTGGTCATCCTGTCTTTGCTATTTACGGAGCATGCGCGATTAATTGAGCGAAGAAGTTCTGATTGATTGGTGCAGAAAGCACAGACAAGTGGAAGGCACAGCTGGTGTTGTAGGGTTACTTGGCTTTAACTTCACTTTTCTTTCGATTCTCTTCAACGACAGCAATCAATGTGAACAACACGGATAATCTTTTGCAACAATAATGGCCGACGATTACTATAAAAAATTATTGTTTCAAACAGCTTCAAAATTTTCTCTCTTCTTTTTTTTAAACTAGGTTGCCCCGCTTTATTCCAACTATAGAAACTTTCGAAACTTGGAGATGATAGTTGTCGACATTAAGAAAAATCGTCCAAGTTAACAATGTTGAAAATGCCTTTTAATCATCACTAAGGTCTTCTTGGCCAGAATCTTAGTTAATGATGATTTGATGATGATCGAACTAAATGTACTCTAAACTATGACAACATTACCAAGCTATATTAATTAAACTGATATAATAATGTATATAAAATATTACATATCAATAAATTTTACTAATTTATAAAATTTTGTAATAAATATTTTTTTATTCTTCCATTTTCCTTTTTTTTAGTGAAAGATAAAGTGAGCAAATCTTGAATAACAATTGTAATGGATGGAAGTGAGCGTATTAGCGATTGATGACGCAGAAAGAAGTAAAAAAAAAAAGATATTTGGCCATTTAGAAAACAAAACTTATAATAAAAGCAGAGAGAAGTGTAATAAGATCCGCAATATTTTGATGCTTTTTTAATATCATTTGATGAAGCTGAGATGGATAAAGAAAGAAAATATTGAAAGATAAAAGCGAAGCGCAGCTGTATCGATAACTATCTAGAACAGTGTAGAGTTATAAATGGTTATCATTAAAAAAACTCGTTTTATTTTATTTTATAAAGAAGTAGAGAAAGAAGTTGAGAGGTAGAAACCATGCCATTAGATCAAAAGCGAAGAGATAGTTTAGATGATTTTTCTGAAATGATATTTGGTTTGGTTTATGAGGTAGTTGGTACAAAATATAATAATAATAACTACACAGATATATATATATATAAAAGTGTGGTTTTTGTTTGATGTAATAAGTCAACGGAACTTAAACTGCTAGTTTTATCATACGAAAAAATGGTAAGTAACTTTTTTCCTCAATGAAAAAGAAAGATTTATTTTAGTCCGCAAAATTCGATAAAAATGAAATTTAAAACTGTTGAAATAAACCAAACATTTTAATTTAAACATTAAAATAAAATATACGAACTGTTTCTATTTTTTTTCACTAATAAATTACGTAAAATGACAAGAGTTTCGCCTATTTCGACTCGATAATATTCATAAAATTTTTAAGATGCGCCTGAAGTACGGTTTAATATTCCACTAGAAGAGAAAAAAAGTTTTAATTAAGTCTCAACAACACGTTCTAAATTTTAGTTGTAGTTGCCAGTCTATTACTTTTCTTCTAGATGTTGTAAAGAAGCAGAAAGCAAACGTTCAATTTTTAAAACCAAAAACTTATTCTGCCAGTGTAAGGAAAGAACTGTGTGCAGCTGCAAAGTCTTTTTTTTTTTTTCCTTCGGAAAGTAATAAATATCATTAAATCAATAACGAGACACGAAATTAAACAAGACGGATGAGTAAAGAATTTTCTAATTTATTACAGATTCCAAGAAATAGAAAGATAAAGTAATAATAATACAAACATTTTCACTTGAAAGTATTCATTTTAAACAAATTAATCTTCTAAACTTAATTAATCCTCTTAAACTTACTTCGATAATCTATTTCTTATGTTTAGTAAATACATTCGTATAATGTTAATTAATCAACTAATTAAAGGGATATACATTTGTCACGCGTGATATCGCATAATTATGTATTATTAAGAACAATTCGATCCGTTTTCCAGAGTTTTTATCAATTATTTTAATTATTTAATTTATAAATTTAATATTGCGTGAGTTTTGTTAGGTCAAAAAAATCGAAAACCATAACGAATATCAACATTAATTTTTAATATATTTCTAACAAATTTATTTATTATAAATATTAAAAAAAAATAAGAAAAACATATATTATTCATTCGTCGACAAGATATTATTCAGTTATTTTTTTAAATATGTGCAATATGGTTTTCAGCATTGTTGCGGATGTATGGCTGAACAAATTGCGTTATTATGGAGACAAAATTTGAGTACACTAGTAAAGTTTCGATATATTTATGCGTGTAACGATGGGACAATATCTGCCTTGTGGTGGAAAAATATCAATATCATTATTAATATCAGGCAGAGCTTAATAATAAAACATAAGCATCACTATGGGAAAATATCAGTATCATCAAGAATATCAGAGCATTAAAAATATGTACTTCTACTTGTTATAATGATAGTTGGTACTAAAATTATATTAATAGACATGCGGAAAAATTTAATATGTAGATCACAGTATACAATGGATTTCAATCAACAAAACTGTTATTAACTCGAATTAAATATTCTCCTAATTTTGAATGTTTCGAATGTTGATATATAAAAATTTTATAAATTTATATTTCCTCGATAAACTATTACTTAACGAATATTTTCTTAACTATCTGAGATAGGAAAGTTTGGTTAGAAGTTTAAAAAAAAAAGAAGATTATTTTAAAATTAAAGCCACTTAGGCAGGAACAGTCGCTTAAAAGCAGAAAGGAAGAAGAGGGGGGTGGTAAACGATCGAGGTAATTTCCGTTCACCAGAATACAGTAATACCGTAAACGATACCTGACACAGCAGTAAACCTGAGCACCATTCAATTTCG
>WUQG02020428.1:0-11450 GCA_011317285.2 Androctonus mauritanicus | reverse complement strand
CCAAACAGAATTCTCTTAAATGTGATTAAGATGCATTGGCAGCTGTAACGTTAAGTAGCGACGATTATAAATCTAACAGGCTATTATAAAATTAATGCCTTTTGTAGTAATTAAAAATAAAAGAAGAAAATTGAGACATAATAAATATCAAAATCCTCGTTCGAGAGATTTATTATTCATTTAAGTGATCAGAAATGGCCGTTTTTATGTTCAGAAACGGCACCTATTTCGCTTCTTATAATGGAGAAATTATCAAGTATAAATCAGCAATTTTCAGAAAACAACTGGCAGTTGATATTTTGATCCTTTAAATTGTAATTCATGATTTAACGTGTCATTGATGTCACCTGGATAAAGACATTGAAGTGGATGAGATAAATCTCTACTTGTTAGGATAAATGACTCCGGAAACTTAATCAAAACATATAAATGAGTGTGTAAGAAATTTAAATGCAAAGTACTCGAATCTCTTATTGTGATAATCAAATTAGAATTGATATTCCTAAAACAGAAAGGTCGCACTCTTCTATTAACAACCTAATCCAGCCAGAGTGTGAATGGAATGAGAAATTACCTTCGCTATGTTAGATCGTTGCTCTCTTGTAAATTCTATTTGCAAATTTTGAACAGAAAGTTATCTAGTTTAAAAGTATTTTCTGTATTTTTCTTTTATTTTGAGATAGTGTTTCGCTTCTCACTTAATGTCCCCTTTTTTTTATTTTAAATAGAGAAAAAATGCTTTAAATGCAGTAATTATTTTTACATTTGCATTATAGAAAATAAAATTAAAAATTATATATATAATCGTATAAATATTTTTTTTGCTAAATTTTATAAATTTGCTAAAATAATAATC
This sequence comes from Androctonus mauritanicus, assembly GCA_011317285.2. NCBI lineage: Eukaryota > Metazoa > Arthropoda > Arachnida > Scorpiones > Buthidae > Androctonus > Androctonus mauritanicus. The sequence continues at coordinate 10,594 of WUQG02020428.1, read as the reverse complement.
AAAATAGTTTCTTGTAATTTCATTTATTTTATGCTAATCTACGTGCAAATTCAAGCGATTCTAAACGTGATAAATTCGTCTAAATGTTAAGTGAAACGTATGTAGTTCTTTCAAATCATTTAAAATATCAAAAATTATTTAAATTTTCATAAATATTAAAATCAGAAAAGTAAAATTTAAATTTAAAATATATAAATTAATAAATAAGCAATATTTTTCTCTGTTTTGTTGAAGTATAGATGGAAAGAATATCTTTTCGTTTTCGGGTGAAAAATTATTAAAAATAAATTAAAAATTATTTTTAATAATTATAAAATATTTTAAATTGGCAACTGTAATAATATTTCATTATCATTAAATTTAATGATGTGACACATTTTAATTCGATCAGATTAAAATCACATTATATAAAGATGACAATTTTTTTTAAATATTTGTCAATTTTTATTAAATGAAACGTATCTGAGGAGGAGATTTTCTTTTTATTTTAGAAAAAATGTTCAGGAAACTTTTTTATTTGATAATTAGTACGGTGCTGAATTTTACAAGAGAGAAGAAAAAACTCATATGTGTGAGATACAACTGTTGAAACAATATGACGGTCGATGGCAAGCAATTTCCAAGCTAAGTTCTCGAGTTGCAACGTAAGAAATCATTTTTCTTCTCCCATCATAAGGATAAACGGAAACAAACTCCTTTGGTAATAGGAAGAAACTTTGAAGTTTTGTTGCGACTTCGAAATTCCTTTGGGATGTTGGACACCAAGGAGTTTTAAACAACAAGTTTGCAACATACCTATTAAGCGACTGAACCAAAAACTCTTCCATGTCCATCTGCTGCAAAGATTTGTCGAATAACACTCTTTCGAAAGCATCTGCTGGAATTGCATCATTACTTCTTCTTTATCATCCTAAAGGGATCTTTTCTTTCTTTAAAATTGCAGCTAAAGGCAATGACATTACCAATCTCTAACTTAAAAAAACTGAATGTTGTATCGCAGTAGTAGGTCTTCGATGGAAAAATTTATTATTTTCATGAATAGTCTAGTCTGGTTGTCAGCTACTCTTTGATCACTGATTAAGTTAGCTAACTGCAACAAAACTTTGGATTACGCTAAACAAAAAAATCGTATATATGCAACTAACAGCATCTGGTCTTATCGAATTTCAAATCGATCTCTACTTAAATATTTTATTTAATTTACAAAGATCAATAAAAATTTCTTTGCATTATAAAATTCTATAATTTTGGATTTCAGATTGTTCGGAATAATTACGAAATAAAACTTTTCGATAAATAAAATATTGGATAAATTTTTAAAAATATTATTTTCGCTAATGTTTAATAATTTTATTTCTTTCTCAGAAAGCAAAAGTTTTATTTTTAAGATATTAATTACGTTTTCCATGTTAATCATGAAAGATTTTGAATGACTTTTCTATTAATATAGTATATGAAGGCATTATAGATATATCCATAATGGTTAAATTTTTCATAAAATAAATATACAATGATTTTTTTAAGACATTAAACAGATATCATAAAGATCTTCGCTAACATCCAAAACATTATAACAGTCTTTATAATTAAATTTATACCTTTACTATTTCAAATGGGTTTTTGAAATAATCTGATAGATTTTTTTTAAATTCATATACAGTAGACTCCCGTACGTGGGGATAATCGTCTGATAATGCATGTTTCGTATAACGCGGAACGATATGTTCTGCGTTATACGAGACATGCATTATCAGACGATTTTATGCAAATTTAAACTTGTCTGAGTTGTAGCACTGATCGTATATTGCTAATGATATGTGCGTTAGTTTCAAATACAATTTTATTGTGCGCAGAGTATTAATTAACTCGTTTTAAAGAGAGTTTCTTTTGATAAAGGAAAAAACAAAATAGAATATAGGTAATTAAATTTTAAAAAATATTATATACAAGTAGATCCCATATAATACGGATTCCGAAAATGCAGATTCGTATAACTCCAAGAAGTTGTTGAAAGTTGTCATGGAAACGAAATAAGCATCGTTTGGTTTTTATTATAGTACAATCAACGGATATTTTAAATAACAGATAAGTAACGTTAAAAAAAGTATTTTACGCATTATACGGGACTGTTTATAGCGTTGTAGAGTAATAGTAACAAGGTTTCTGTCGCATTATACGAAATCATATTATAGGAGAGCGCGTTATACGGGAGTTTACTATATTGATATATATTGCACTAAATAATTTCTGTGCCACGTTAGTCCGTAACTAACTTTTTATATGATTTCTATATATTTTTATACTTCCTGGTAACAAAAAAAATGTATTTTGTCTTAAATATGAGATTCAAATTCAACTTAAACTCGGTTTTCGTAAATATGAATATCTGCGTTAAAGAGAGCATGGATATAAAATTTGGAATTATCAAAATACTTACATTATATAGATTAACTTTTACAACTAAAACATCATAAAACTTATTTTCTAATGACTTTCGATATCATTAGTTTAGTTTATTATTAAAAATGAAACTAATTGATGTTCATCTCTAGTATTAATATATAAAGTAATGCAATTATCGATAAAGAACCGAACTAGACGCATATGTTGATATCAGATAAACTTAAAACAGTTTGGCCTGTCGATGAGATCTACTTGAATGCATAAGTGATTTTATGCTAACTTTTTTTAGACAATTATTTAAATGTGCGATTCAATTCTCTGACTTAAATATATTTATACGCAGATACAAAATGAATTAAAAGCTTAAATTTGGTACCTCGAGCTGTGATAGTAGTATTTTATTAAATTATGAATCGAAATTCATCTTTATAAAATTTCTAAGTTAGAAAAATTAAACATTAAAACTCGTATAGTTTTATATTTTGAACCGATCCATTAATTAAACATTCAAAAATAATATTTAAAAATCATTATAACAACAAATATATATACGGGTAGATAACAATATCTGTTATTAATAACAAGTAATAGCAGATTCATAAATTATTTAAATAAATAAAACTGTATTGATTTTCATTAAAAATTCTAATTATGTGATTCTAAACAGTTTCAGTTATCAAAAATTATTTTAATAATTACATAAAACTAATTTAATTAGAAATATGTTAATTTTGTAGTCAAATTAATATTCCAATATAATTTTGTTAGAGAAGTTTGCGTAAACACAGAATATAATAGTATTTTAATTTAGTTTGTGTACATTAATCGAATTAAAAAAAAGAAAGAAATATTTTCCAGATATCAGTTACTTTCTTATAAAGATTGAATAATTATTTTATCGCCATTCAACCTTTATAAAACTCTTTTCAGTCTAAAATACAATATATAGTTCGGTATTCTATATTCGTTGTAGGAGTATAAAATATTCTTTACATCTGTACTAATAAGTGCGGATATAAAGAATGTTCATAACTTATCATCCGTTTTTTAAGGTATAAAAAATACTTTTTGTAAAGCCTTATCAAAATAGATTAAATGGAGCATAAATTCACTTTTACGAACCTTTCTAAGCTTTTCATGCGCTTTCGGATAACAGCTGACCTGGAAGTTTCCCTGTAAGTTTTTTTCTTTACTTTATTTTTCTTCTTTTTTTTGAAATGTGCAACAATGAATTGAATGATGCAGTTTTTCAAAAAAAATAAAAAGTTAAAAAAATATATTAAATTGTAGTTTGTTGTTTGACTAACGAGTTTTGACGTCGTGAACTGATTCGACATATCAAGCGATCCAGCTTTTTTTATGATAAAATATGTGAAGAATGCCTATGCTTTTATGTTTCCAAAGAATATGAGTATTTTATAGTATTTTATTTTGCTTCCGTAATATGACTGAATTATTGACTATATCAAACAAGACTGCTCTTATCTTCTTAGTATAACGCATTGCAGAATACGTCATTTTCAATACGTTTCATTTGCAATTTTTGCAATAGTTTAATTTTCACTTCTTCGATATAGTTTGCGGATTTAAAAAAAATCCTAAAAATCTTTAAATAACTGATAAATAATTGTACATTTTTAATATCTTAAAAATGTGAAAGTTTCCTTCACCGTTTAAGCACATTAAACTCATAAGTTTAAAGCAAAATTTGCATATTTAATGCAAACTTAAGGAACATATTTTTGCTTTCGAAGTGCTAAATTATAAATAGAGGTTGGTTAAACATGTTCTTGACATGTTGTCTTATATATATTTAATGCTTGTATGCAGTTAAGGGATTTCTGCTCTACATTCTGATTATGACTAATGCATTTATCACTTCATGAATAATGTAATTCACTGTGTTGTTTTTGACCTTTTATGAATTAATTAAAGTTATGTCTCTCATCGATCAAAATTAAATGAAATTTCACAGATCATTTAAGTAAGGATATGCGTAACTATAATTTATCCATCGTTTAATTCTTCAAATATTCGCTTTACATATACTTATGTACGGTATAATAAGTGTCTTTAAATACTCGAACTTTTCATTTTAAACATTTCATGCGTTAATTCTACCGTAAAGAAGAAGTTTGTCAAGTATATCGAGACGAATAATTATTTATAAAGGAAAAAAAACTTCTTCAGAAATGTTCGAAATAATCGAACCAAAGTTTTTTAATCATCAAAATAAAATTACGTTTAATAAAGAAATTCAAAAAATTTAATTTTGTTATTTTTTTTTTTTTGTTTTTACTTAAACAGAGATAGTTGAGAAATTTGAATAATAACCTTAACTTTTATCGAAAAAAATTAAAAATTATGGAAATTTTTATTATTATTATTTTTGTTTGTTCTTAATGAAAATAATAATAGAGGACAGAGAAAAACATTTAACACACATTTTAACACACCATGTATCAAAACAAAGATATAAATAGGCAGTTGTTTTAATGGAGACTATTGTTAGTAACCGAATACACTAAAGAATTTTCCAGAGAGAAGATAAATATCTAGCTTATTCGTTTCAGTATTCGAGGGAATTCAAGTCAAACTAAATTTCAAACTGTCTGTTGAATTCCTAAATATCTAAAGCATAAATCAAGTAACACAAATGAATTTCCATTAAGCCAAATAAAACAGTTATATAATTAACGAATTTAAGGAAATCTCTAGATAATATAAAGTATTAAACGTGTTTTCATCTTGTGTACATAAAATGCTAAACTTATTGAGCGAAATCAGCGTATTATTCATTTCTTATTTACTATTATTTATTTATTTAAATCAATAAAAAAAAAACAATTTTTATGTTTACTGCTAATTATCCGCATTCTTAAATACATTTTTAATATTTTTCTCTGTTTGCTTTCGAAATTAAATGTTCCGATAAAAGAAATAAAAATGAAAATACCTTTAGTTAAAGTTGAGTGATTCCCAACATACTCGAAAGCGAACTAGAACTCTGACAAATCATGCTGGTAATGGAAGAAGGGAGGCTGTGAAGATCCGTCTTAGAGTAAAACTTGGAGTTAATTTCACTTCTTTAAAAGCGGTGCACTTCTTTCCAACCCTGTGATAGACTTGCCTATAAAACTGCCATTTCGTCAAAGTGAAGATAATGAATTACTTTAACGCAGAGTTCTAGTAAATTGACTAACGGAACCTATATCAACACCGTTCTAAAACAGTGTGTTTGATAGACTGTGCTCACTGCGTCGGCTTCAACCAAACACTTGTTTATCGCAAGATTTTTCTCGGTTTTATTATAGCGATAAACATATTTTTGTAATGCGGTAGATGACATTTTAAGAAAAGTCTTTAGATCTTACAAAATAATTTTTTTTTTTGCACTAAATGTTTTTTAATGTTACTAATCTTCGAAAGCATAAAAACTAACATTTTCTAGACAACAAAACAAATTTATTTAATAACAGTAAAATGAATGCAATGCTGAAAAAAGCAATAAAAATTTTCCTTTTGGGGTTAAGTCATTCAACGAAAGCCAATGTCCCAATATACTGTACTTGAGGGAACAATCTACATTTTTAAATCTTCGAATTTTGCTACTTAATTGATTTTTAGTTTCGTAAAAAATTGAATTTTTTCACTGAGGTAATACGATACATGAATTTCGTCGAGAGAAATCAAAAATTTGCTAAATTATTAAATTATTAGAAACCGACCATTATGCTCTTTGTATAATGAAATGCAATTAAGTGAATCGTCGAAAACGCGAGTTGTTTATCCACCGGGAGCACATTTAACATGTTAGCTAAAATATAATTATGGTGATACGTGGCGCCATCTGACAAATAAAAAATAAACCTTTAGTCTAAATCAATAAAAGGAATATTTGGTGTAAATTATTTTGAGATATCTTTTTAAATTATTTAAAATAAAAATCAAATTGCGGTAATTAACATTTATCATAATTAACATTAATCATATAAGCTTAGCACAAAGTGATAATTAACATAATCACTTTGTGCTAAGCTTATATATATATTTAATTAAGTAAATAACATTTTTCTAAATTTTTAATGATGAAATGCAATTACTCAATACATAAAATTATTAAAAAATAATTCAAAAAATTTTATTTAAAGAATAGTTAAATATTAAATATCTGGTCCACATTTAATTTCTCGAATATATTTATCACATTAATAAAAATCATTGTGCAGACTTAATACATTTTTGTCAGTTAACATAAAAAAGGAGAAGTTTCGTGAACAAAACAAGTTTATGGTCTTTCAAATGTTTCCGTAATATTTTCTTCGCGTGTTGTTCTTTGCGTTAGGAGATAATTTTTCTTCACGCTCGCCATTTTGCTTCAAAAATCGGGGCATTTTTTCGTGCATGTTAAATTATAACTGAAAAAAAAAACAAAATATTAATTCAATGATTATTTATTCATGACATCAATGGTATGTTTCTTATTTGAAGTAGGTATGTTAATCAAACCTGTGTGATAGATGATTCATGATAACCATTTAAGTAAACTCGATCATTTGGATATGTTTATCCAGGAATAGATTTCGCTTGAATTCGTATTATTATTCATCTATACAGTATTCAGATTCACAAATATCTCCAATCGTAAACTACGAACAGATTCCTCGTATTTCCAGTTAGGAGAAACGAAAGATATCGTAATTACAATATCCGAGTAGGTCTTTGTAAGTTGATTCGAGCTTCAAAATAATATATCAGATGAATATATTAGCTCTCTTACTAGATGAACAAATCTAATGATTATTGTCATATTTCTCCTTAGAAGTACTGTATTTAAATATTAATTAAAATTCATTAAGTATCAAATATCATTCCGAAATAAAGTTTATTACGAAATTACATAATATCACAATATTATAGGTATAGAAATTATGCTGTATAAAGTTAAGCAATAAGGTAACCGAACGATAATTAATCATTTTTAATTATATTGAAGATCTTCGAGAAATTAATTTGTTCTTTATAATTTTCTTCTTTTTGTATTTCATTTTATCATTTGCAAAGTATCTCAGTTCAGTCTGATAAAAATTTTGACTCGATTTTTCTTTTTAATTTTTTCACTGTAGGCCTATTTTTTGCTTATCTTTATTTGAATACTGTGAATAGAAGCATTATATTTATATTAAAAACAAGCAAAAAAGTATCATGTAAATATATGTTGCTTTTGCTACGTTAGCAAGATATGAGAATAGAAGTGTCGGGTAATAAAAGATTTTGTGAATCAAAAGTTTATTTAATGCTAATACAACATTTTGGAACTGGATACAAATGATTTATAGATATTCAAAATGATGATAATTAAAACGTAACTGAACCCTGCTGCATTAAGATTCCTAGTTTAATGAAATATGTCAAGTAATATGTCTAACTATTTGTATATTGTCATCCTAGCTATTTCAGTGATATCTCACAATTAATCCTGCATGTTAAATCACCAGTATAAACAATAATCTTTAGTCTCACAAATATAAGTTAACAAAAATGAGATTAGATAATCATCACAGAGCCATTCAACTATTTCAATCTACTCTATTGACTTGGGTAATACCTGTGTAAATGTCATTCGATATTATAAGAATAATGCAAGCCCCCACTGTGATGTATTCCTATTCTTTGGCACATTTTCAGTGATATGTTCTCTGGTAGGTTTTATCAAGTTAGTTGACATTATTAAATATATCATAAGATCTTATATCCATAATATAAGAAATAAGGAAACTGCTTTGTTACTTCTTTATTAAACTACTATGCGAAAGCACTTAACAGCAGGTGTATCAAACTGAGCATTAACTTTATTTTTATTCTAATGTTTTCGATGTTGAACACATCATCATCAGGCATACATATGAAAGAATAGAATTTAACCTTTTTAAATTCTATTCTTTCATATGTATGCCTGACGATGATGTGTTCAACATCGAAAACGTTAGAATAAGAATAAAGTTAATGCTCAGTTTGATACACCTGCTGTTAAGTGCTTTCTCATAGTAGTATCTATGTGTAATAGTGTAGATCGATGCAGAGCCAGCGATGAACTATTCCAATAAGAAATGTTTTATAAGGACCACTAAAAAATTAGTTAAATCTGAAGAGCTTGTGTGCTTTCTTAAAGAGTGCAAGGTTAATGATGTTTTCCCCATGTCAATTTACCCGTATCCACTACCTCTCAGGTCGAAGAATATTGTAAAATATTTTTGAATAGATTCAAATCACTACATTAATTTCCTTTGTATATATTTATGTAGATTAATTGGAAGGTAAATAGTACTAATTAATTTATAAAAATATCTTTTTCAGAATTCCATATAAATTTTCTGTAATTCATAATATGTATAACTTTTTAAACTTTAAAAAGAAAATGAAAGCACTGGAATGACTGTTGATTGAACAGAGAAGGCTATTCATACTATTGATACAGGTCCAGATAAATTTGGTCATGCTCTGTTCAAATATTATTTTCAATCAATCTTGACTGGAGCATGATCAGATTGAGAATTGATCATTATGTTTAGTGTATGTAGGTTCATTACAAACAATGCAAAAATATTTGACCTGACTGAGAACGGAGCAAAATTGAATCACAAGTACCATGGTCCAATTTCACTCACTCCACACTATCATGGAACCATGATTGTTTGGATTGAGCGTAAATGTGTTATATAAATTTTTCAGTAAAGCAAAATTACATTTACTATATAAGGTATTACTATTGATAAATGTTTTTGTATTAAACTTTAAACTAATAGCTTATGAAAGAATTTTTAATTTGAATTTGGTACACAATAAAGTATGGCCATGCATATTTTTCTAGTCTTTTACACAGATACGTCAGTGCAACAATATGTAGTCTTTGGTACTTTTGTATTGCTGGTATGGGCTAAATGTGTCAACAATAGCTGCATTAAAATCAATTATAAATATTTTTCTCCTCATATTCATTGACTGTTTTTTTTTTTCTTATGAGTACATAATGCTTCCGTGTCATAATCAAAGTTTCCAGTATAGGAATCAGATCTGCACTATAAGACAACTCTGCTGTAACTGATAGCTGCACTGATTCTCTAATGGTCTGAAAACTTCTGATTTTCACTGTTGAACACAATAAATGTAGCTGTACATTTGGTATTATTACTAAATGAAAGGAAATAATGAAATAGCATCAATAGTTAATAATCAATACGAAACAAATGTGAAATGGTGAATAGCTAAAATGAAGCTATAAGTGACATTAATTTGATGTTTACATTGTATATTTATATCAATTGATTGTAAACACCAGAATTTTATGAAAAATTAAAAAAAATTGTAAAATTTGTTCAAAATTGATGAATGAAATTGTTGAATGAAAATTGATGAATGAAATTGTTAAAAATTGATGAAATTGAAAAATATAAAAAAAATTTTAAATTCTCTTCAGAAATATTTTGAAATTGATATATGTTACTGGCAATGTATGAAAACAGGCATTGTATAGAATGCCTAGACAGTATATAGAATTTCTTCTGATGTTAAAGTATATAGAATGTCTGTCATTTTTAAGCAAAGTATAAAACGATTAATATTATATATACTTTCCCCAGGCATTGTATATAATACCTAAGCATTATATAGAATGACAAATGCTATTTAGGCAAAGTATTAAAAGAGAATCATGAAAAGGCTTTTATTGAAAAGATGTATATGATCAAAAAAAAACTTTCTGTATTATTTGTAATATTGGAATAGACGTATATGGAAAAGAAAGAAATACAAAATAAAATATAAGACTTTCTTATTTAGGAAACAAGAGAAAATAAAATATGAACCTATTTGCTGCAACAAGGAAGGAAAGAATTTTATTTTAAATTGCACTTAATTGTCTTTCTCACAAAAAACTAAAACTTGAAAAGAGAGTCATGAAAAGGCCTAATTAAAACTACATAAATGAAAAAAGAAAATATCAAATAAAATATAGAAATTTCTTATTGAAAAAATTAAGAGGTAAAAATTAACCCAGTTGTTGCAACAGGGAAGGCTTGAAAAGCATTTTGAATTGTACTTCATTGTTTTTTTTTTTTTTTTTCACACAAAAGCATTTCATGTTTTTTCGCACTTGGTCTTACACATACGCTTAACAAATCCTTGGCTGCTT
>WUQG02020417.1:0-11451 GCA_011317285.2 Androctonus mauritanicus | reverse complement strand
CTTTGATTATCATCTGCAGATTAAAAAAAATCGCAACATCTTGAATCCCGACATCGCTCTTAATTAATAACGAAAGAGCACGGTGCCAGCCTACTTTTTAAAACAAATGCTAAAACTTTTTGACATTCCACTTCCTGATGTTATTGCTGATTGCAGGGTGCCCGATTTATACACTCAAGAGCGGAGAAAAACACAGATAGCACATAAAATATCACTCGGCGCAGAGACCAGAAGAACTCTCTCCTCTCATATATGGGTTTATGGCCAATAATAACAACAAAAATAATAACATGGCAGCGAGTTTTTGCCCCGGAGCCAACACATGTGATCACAGTCTCCGATCCTCATCATTCAATTTCTAGAAGATGTACAAGCTTATACCTCTATATGTGATAAAATACCATGTTATACTTATTGCCATGTATGTTGCCTTTTATTTTTGTTTTTTCTTCTCATATATGCACACTCATATGAGCAAGAATGGAAATATTTTTCAAGAAGATATGGTATTAAAAAAAAGGAGGTAACATCGCGTGGTGGTGTAAAAAAGTTACGCGTGCAAGATGAGCTATTTTGCATAATTTAGAGCGTTAAGGGAATAAAAAAGGAAAGAAAAAACCAAGAGGAAAGAACCCAGGGTGGGGGGTTGAAGAACTCGGCGTTATACATCCTGTTATTTGCCACGAGAATTAATATATGGAAATTCTTGTTTTCTTTTCAACCACCGCACCGCACACATGAGCCCCGAGTTGTGACGAGAAATCTGGAGAAAAATTTTTTCCTATTATTTATACCGGAAAAAGGGGAGCGCATAAAAAGACGATATTGAAGCAAAAATGATTCCTTAATTCCATATATTTTGTTATTACGGCTGGAGGGAATGGTATTTTCTTTTGATCATGGTGGAAGAAATTTTTTCGGGGGTTGAAGAAGCGAAACGAGGGTTTTTCATGGTTTGTTTTTAATCTCAAAGTAAATGATTCGTGTCTTTTTATTGTGCGTCATATGATGGAATAATATTGTTCTTGTGGAATCGATTAATAATAAATTTTATCATGTTTTTTGTTGCAGGTGAGTGGTTTGGACTGATTATGCTCAATGGGGGCGTAAATGGTAATCCCAGACGGGAGGTTGGTTCCAATAGAACTAAAAAGTTAGTTCCAAAAGAATTCGGCTATTGGTTCCAAAGTAGTTCTAAAGTAATTCCAAATGAGTTCTACTGTAGTTCCAGTGGAACCAAGTGAAAAATTTTTGAAAAAAAATATATATAGCACACTAATGAGTCCGTCACCGAAGTATATGAGGACGGGCCACCTTTACCCACGTTAGGCGGCGCTAGTGTGTAGCGTAAAATTTAGAAATATGAAGTTGGTAGCGGCGAATGGGGCGGTAAATTTTAAAATGCCTATACTATGATTTAATTCATTAAAATAACTTGAATTTTGACAGCTCTATTAATTTAGATGACAATTGGCTTTCATTAAATTATGAATTATTAATTTTGGAATAAATAATATTTTGTTTTTCTTTTAATTAATCTTTTTTTAATTAAATTTTGTAATTACATTTTTTTTACAAAATGTACGTTTGAGTATTTTTGCAAAATTTTAAAAATATCGGGAAGAATTAAAATCGTTTCTTTATTGTTAAAAGTTGCAAAATTGTCATTTTTGGCAAAAATTTGCACAGTCTTAAATTTTTTAAAAGCATTGAGCCTTTTTTAAAATTTTTGCAGTTTCCCAGGCTTTGTTATTTTTTTGCGAAACTTGAAAAATGTTTGTAAAAATTAACGAAAAAATACAAATTTTTTTTTAACTTGTAAAATTTTCTACCAAAATTTTAACAGAGGCTTTGGGTTGATTTGAACTAGAAACATCCAAATCGCTTTCAAGTTAATTTAAAGTCACAAATAAAATGAAAAGAAATTTAATTTTACATTAAAGATTTTATAAGGAATTTACTTGAAATTGCACGAAAATTAATTTGAAGGCTTAGAAACTTTCGGGTTCATTTTGCCTCAAGTATAAGTCTCAAGTTCAAATTTGACTTGAAATTGATTCAAAGGCTTCGTTTCCATATTGCTTTGAAAGCTTCTAGTCAATTTTTACTCGATGGCTTCGAGTAAAGGTTGATTTGCAAAATTCGAGTTAAAAGGGAAGCGAAGCCTTCGACTAAATTATACTCAAATCTAATTGAGAAAAGTCAGAGTCTGTTCGCTCCCAATTTTTGAGAGCGTATGACAAACAGCTATTTAAATTTTGATCCATTTTACGAAGTACAACTAAGAAGTGATTACTCTTGGATTGAAAAACTGTAACATTTTAACGTTGATTTAAAATTAAATTTATTATTCAAGATAACATCGAGGGGTCCGTAGAAGATTAGCACACTTCGAAACTAGCACACTTCGTTACACGAAAAAGCATACTTCGAGAAAGCAAATTTCGTCGTATTTTGAAACACACTTCGCTAAATAACACACTTCGGAAAATGAAAATTTTTCCAAATAGCACACTTGAAAAAATCACACTTCGTCAAAGTAGCAGACTTCGAAAACTACTTTTCCGCCAAAAAAATGACCAAATATTCTTGTAACCTCGAAGTGTGATTTTTTGTGTCACAAAGTATGCTAGTTTTGAAGTGTGCTAGTCTTCCACGGAGCCCTTGACGTACAACTCAAGCAAGATAATTTTTAATTGAGTAATTATTAAGTATTGTTTGGCTTCAGATTATCTTCATTTTGTTCTCAAAAGCAGAACTTTTGATTACTTCAGCCCTGATCCAAAATAAAAATAATCTGGGGTCTAAACCCTCTAAAAGCAAGAAAAATATGTTTGGCCTTATAATAGGTAAAATGATGGAAAAATTTTTTTGCTGGAAAAGATTTAGAAAAATAGACTTTTTGACCACGAAAAACATGCAGAAAAAGTTTTTATCAAGTACACACACATATAGTTTAAAAAATTTTTCATAATCAACTTAACATCTTTTGATTTATTATATAGGTTTTGGGCCAACCATTGACGAACTTTTGAATCCGCATTATGATTCTGCGGTTGATGATGAATGGAGGAAGAGGATCTACTTAACTGTTGATAATTTGATCGTAAAAAAATCAAAAAAAACCAAGAAAGTCAAAAAAGCTTAATCTTTAGTATAGCAATGGCTAAAAAATAACTGTACTAAATTTTAACTTTCTAAAAAAAATTTTGCCTTAGCAATAATATCTATTCTATCTTTATTAATAATGCTTATCACTTTTTCATATTATGATTCTATTATGATACTTTTTCAGTTTTTAAACTTTATTACTTTGTGGATGATTGCAATCAATCAAACGATGACTTTCCAAACTAGTTTGTTATTTAATAATTGAAAAAAGTTAATTATAAAAAACTTTTGCTTGGTGAATAATAACACATTTTTCACAAAAAAAATATTTTTTTTTCCAAAACGAGAATTTTTATAGTTGCATTTTTAATTTATAACTCAAATTAAAATATGATTTTTCAGCTTGGAAAAAAAGAAAATTAAAGAAATATGACAAACGCAAGAGTAAAATAGATAAAAATATCATTTCTCACATTAAAAAATAATTAAGGGTGAATCTGTCTTGATTGTTCGGTAAGAAATAATCATGTTGGATATGTTTGGACCAAACTGTGTTACTTTTTCTATCACACTTTTACACACACAAAGTGATGTGTAAAAGTGTGATAGAAAAAGTAACACAGTTTGGTCCAAACATGTCCAACATGATTTTTTCTTACCGAACAATCAAGAAGCTCCTCACTGATAACCGAAAAAAAGGGAAAAATTACTTGAACAAATAACACACAACAGGATGGATTCAAAAATTACAACGTTTTAGTTTTTACTATGCAAAAAATGCGCAAAACGTCAGAGAACGTTATGTAAAGCGTGAAAATATTTATTTTTATCGAACTTATTACTCATAGCAACTTAATTTTTTTTCTAAACTTGTCATTGATTGGCAGTTTTACAATTTAAAAAAAATGCGTTTTCCTGCTAATTTTTACAAATGTTTAAAGTTTCGTTAAAAATATCAAAATTTAGAAAATTGAAAAAAATTTACAAGAAAATTTGATGCAAAAAAAAAATATTTCATTTAAAAAAAAAATAATAATAATTAATTACTTCAAAATAAATAATTCATTATTTAATGAAAGCCAATTGTCATCTAAATTCATAGAGCTGTCAAAATTCAAGTTATTTTAATTAATTGAATCATAGTATCTATAGGCATTTTAAAATTTACCGCCCCGCTCACCTCTACCAACTTCGTATTTCTAAATTTTACGCTACACACTAGCGCCGCCTAACGTGGGTAAAGGTGGCCCGTCCTCTATGGGATAATTTGATGCAGTTAGAGAAGCGTGCATGATTGGTGATTAGAAATTGACACTCTAAGAGTTTGAAATAACAATAGCTGAGAATGGAATGAAATTTTCTGCGTCAATTTTTTAGCAAAGGTTTTTGTTATGTATGCTTCAGCGACTATCAAATTATCCCAAAAGCAGTGGTGTTGTCCTCATCAGTGTGCTCATGAACTTCATATTTCCAACACCCCCACATCAGCGAATCAACCCCCCGCGCCAACCCTCCCGGGCCAGCCAAATATAACGCAAATTAAAAATTGTTAAAATTATACTTAAAAAGTATTTTTTGGCCACGAAAATGATACCTGATGGTTTTTGTGGCCGCTGATCGCGAATCTGGCATCGGCTTTCCGGAAAATCCCACCCCCTTCACGGAAAATCTCGGAAAACTGCAATTTTTGACCGCTTTATTTTTGGGTTGCGAAAATGTCACCGAGTACGTTTTTGAGGTCGATGTTCACGATTCTGGCATCGGTTTCCCGGAAAATCACACCCCTTCCACGGAAAACTGCAATTTCTGACCGCTTCATTTTCGGGTTGCGAAAATGTCACCGAGTACATTTTTGAGGTCGCTGATCACGAATGTGGTGTCAGTTTTCCGAAAAATCCCCTTCCCCCTTCCTGGAAAATCCCGGAAAATGGCAATTTTTGACCGTTTCATTTTTGGGTTCCGAAAATGGCACCCAGTACGTTTTTGGGGTCGCTGATCACGAGTCTGATATCAGTTTCCCGGGCGACCTCCCCCCCTGCCTTCACGGAAAACTGCAATTTTTGACCGCTTTATTTTTGGGTTACGAAAGTGTCACCCAGTACGTTTTGGGGTTCGCTGATCATGAATCTGGCATCGGTTTTCCGGAAAATCCCCTTCCCCCTTTTTCCGATTTGTTGACAGAAGCACAGCAATGAGGTGTTCAAAGCCAAATTGCCACTTGACGGTTTTAAAAATTTTGCTTATAATATCACTTTGAATATAGGTAATAGTTTTTTATACGAAAAAAAAATTTTTAATACTATTGGCTTATTATAAATCATATTTTCGCGGTGTGAATATTTAGACAAACAGCTGTATACATGGGCGGTTCTTAGAAAAAAACGAATGTTTCAAAGTACATTGACGTTTCAAAAACTCTCCGACTCTTCTATTATATGAGTTTTTTCATGGTATTATTTTTTCCGAGAGTTTTAAAATGTGAACTTTATTCTACAGATTGACCTTAAATTTTTTTTTTACTTTTCACCAAGATAATAAAACTTCTAATTTCATGCTAGTATTTTTATCGGAGGTCAAAATTGAATATATACAAAGCAGGATATCAATGAAGTGGTCTTTTCAGGAACGAAAAGTTTTTAGCCAAAAACAGCAAACTGACATTCACTATTTTTTGAGATTATCCATCGTAAAGTAAATTTATTTTACTCGAAACAGAAAAGGATTTCTTATTCCTTTTTTTGTGCAATTTCGTAAATGCTTTTTCGTTTTATTGATATAGGAACATTATATTTGCATTTTCACTTTTCAGCAGATTCATTTTCCAAAAGAAACATGTGTGGATTTTTTTTTCAAAAACCGAATAATATAAAAGAAATTCAAAATTAAAAATTGACACTTTTTTTCAAAAAAATTCCAGAAGTAGCGATATTTGATAGGTCCAAAAAATTATTTTTTCTCTTATCACCACTCCAGACAAGAAATTTTTCTCGTTGAAGAAGATAGCATAAATATTATGAACCATAACATCTTGTAAAAATTTATCTACATCGTGTCTGCAACGAAATAAATTCCAAGTTTATTAAAATAGATATATTAAAAAAACTAGTTTATTTAACAGCTTTAGACAAATTATATACAACCTAGGTTCAAAAGATTTCAAAATTATATCGACTTTACATGTTCTCCTACGTGCTGTACATACAGCTGCGCAGCTTTCATGAGAGCAGGTTTTTTAGCGCCTTCCAGCTCGAGACATTTTCCTGAAATCAAAAATGATTTATCAAATTTGATTGAAAGATCATCTGTTGTGAGAAGTTGTTTAATTTACGTATGACTATATCGTGCGTCTTCAAATATTTGAATTTCAGCATTCTTCTTTTTGTCTTCCTTCCTCTCCTCGTCTTTCCAGTGTATAAGTAAAGTTATTATAAATAACTCTACCTTGGAAAATTCCCCTGAACGCCTCAGTGACGTAATGAGCTGGGTTTGATCCATCACTCTGTTTTGTAATCCACTTTTTCTATTAAGTATTAATAATCAGATTCAGTACCAATTATAAGAATTTATTTAACAAAGTTGACTTTCGTTTTAATTTTCGCCTGTTTGATTTCGACTTGGCAAATTATGTATAGACTTTTATCAAATTTTGGTAGAAACAAAATTAGTTTTAAAGCCTGTTAGTAATTACTTGTAAGCGAAAATAAAATATTTATGACTATTTTTGAGATGAAAAATGACTTGGCGGACAGATCGGAAAAATGGAGATTAAAAAATGGCTCGACCGTATGGGAGCATCACCAAAGTACTCTCTATCAATATCAACCTCAATCAACCCTCACTGTTTTCGTAGCAGAGCGCACAAGGGTGAGAAATCGTAATAAGTTCACCCAAAATGGGGGGTTTTTCATATAATAATTTTTAACGCGGCTAGACCATATGACGACTTTAGTTTTGGCAAATAAATTATCATAGTAAGGGATTATAGTTGTGTACTGGATTCTGTACAATAATAAATTAAAAAAGTTTACAACATTATCGTGTCGATTATTTTACGCATTTTTAAAATTCAATAGAAATGATTTTTAGAAGTTTTTAGTTTTGCGTTCAATAAAAACATGTTTTTTGCGAGCTGAGAATTTTTTGAAACTAATAATTTTTGGTGATTGTGTACATTAAAAGAAAAAAGTTGCCAGTTATTTTTCAACTAATAATTTGTAATTTGGATTTACTTAAGGCGGCTCTCGTCCAAAATGGCATCGAGTACGACGTAGTGGGTTTTGACGATGACAACTTCCTGCACATTTTGGTGCCAACCTTAATACGCGTCACCCTGGAAAATTTGTAGAAAAGACGATTTTTTCAAGTCAGTTTTTTCAACATTGCGCTTATGGGAGAGCCATCATTATTTGATATAGAAGTTTAGTTTTTTCTTAGAAATCGAAAATCCCCTGGGCCAAAAACCAGGTGCTCATTATCCGCGAAAAGAGAAACTTTTCGATACCACGCAATTGTATCGAAGCCGTGGAAAATTTTGAGTATTTTTGCCTAGAAGTCGTGAAAATTGTCGCTTTTTGTGAAAAGTAAACAAACCGTCATTTTTAAAGCACTCTACAGGCCTTCTTGTGAATTTTCTTGATACACATTATGAAGAACAAATATTCTTCAGAATGTTAAGAACATGAAATGAAGAAAATTTCTTTATTCAAAAAAACATTTTATTTTACCTCTCTTTCCCTTCCTCGCTGAGGTAAAGAGCCTTCTAAGAAAAGAGAGAAAAACATAAACAAAAGAACAAAACGTTCGGCGCACACGGGTGCACACCGGCACGATCGTCTTTTTTCGAAATATAAACAATCGTGTCAAAATAAAAAAAAAAAGTTAAAATGCTGATTTTTTTTTTGAAATCTGAAAACGATTTTAATTATTGGGAAGAAAACATAACGTGAATTGCGTTTTTCAAAATATGAATATAAAATCAGGGAAAAAATGCGTAAGACGGGATGAGTACCCAGTGATCTGATCGAATATAATTTGGCATACCTCAGAATCGTTGCACCGCGGTTTTTCGCAATCTCCCTCGCCTCCAACTCCTAGTCGATGGGTCCCAGCCAGGGACATGGTGGCGTTTTTTCGTGCACGACCTCGCGCACGTCCTTTGCTCTTCCGTGAAGGCATGATTTAAATTTGTTCATCAGAAACCGATTACAAACACAGAATACTGAATAAAAAATTTCAAGTTTCTAATAAATAAAATAACCTTGAAAATAACCAAAAATGGACAGTAATTTATCACTTACTTATTAATTTTTTTGTGTCAAGAGTCACCATAAACAATTTTTATAAAAATAGTATTTACACTCAAGTAACTGAATAAAAAAATTAACACACGGAAAAATCAAATAACACGTACGCTGGAAAATCCACCAAGACTGCACGGCAACTATCATACATGGCGTCCGAGAATAAACTGAGAATAAATGGTATATATGTATAGTACGAAAAGAGTACGAACAGATATGCGTATTCTTATTCTATTCTCGGACACCCTGTGTATATATGAGTGAGTGTCGCTGCGACAAACGCACATCTCCTGAGGCAGAGGTGGGGAGGGGGTAGTGGGCCACGCACGGCGATTGCCGGCTTGCATGAGGGCGCTAATTAAGGGATTTCAAAACTATCTTTTTCCTATATTTTATGCACAGATAAATATCGTCGCTGCCACTGAATTTTATCGAAAGTAAAGATTTGTTTCAAAAATCGTTGAATACGATAAAATCAATAAAAATTTTGGGAACGAATTATTATTATTTAAACAATATGGACTTTGGACAATTTGTGTCAGTTTTTTATCCAAGAGTTTATGGGTCATTCAACCAATTTTAACTTTCGACATCTCATTTTGTTCCTTTTGCAATTCCGAACAAATAAACCGTTGGATTTTTTTTTTAAATCTTTGTTGAAAAAAGTTACGCCTATTCGTTTACAATAATTACGGTCAAAAAATCGTTTTTTTTTCAAATGAAATTTTTATAATCAAAAAATAAGCGTAACTTTTCTCGGCGAAGATTTGAAAAAAAATCCAACGGTTAATTTTTTCAGAATTACAAAAGTAACAAAATTACATGTCGAAAGTTAAAATCGGTTGAATGATAAAAAAGTATTGAATTAAAAACTGACGCAAATTTTCCACACTCCATATTGTTTGAATAATAATATTTTTTTCCAAAATTTTTATTGATTTTATCGTAATTACGATATTTGAAAAAAATCTTTTCTTTCAATAAAATTTAGTCACAACGACGATTTTTATTTGTGCATATATAAATATAGGAAAAAGTAGTTTTGAAATACCTTAATAATACATACATCAAATACATTATATATGTATATTTCCATGAATAGCGTAATCTATATAATAATATCATAATGCATTTATGAAGCAAACAATTCTGAATCTTAAACTTGCCAAATTACCATTCGAATGTGAGCTGGCATTCCTGTCGCTCAAATTAAATAGAGCAACAAAATTTTGGAAACATCGTATTTTTTTGTTATTATTGATTCTTATAGGAAAAAAAAGCGCTGATTAAAAAAGGTCCACATGGATATTGGCCTAAACCGAGGCCTAAACCTTGTGCGTTTTTCGCAATTAATTGTTCAATTGCAAAATTAGTGTTTTCTTCACGGTAGAAAACCTAGATTATCGTGCGAAAAAATTCTTCCCCCCCCCCTTTTTATATGCAAGAATAATTTTTTTAGATAAAATAGTAGCTTGTTGACCACAGATGATATGTTTTTTTTCATCATTAAATTTGCAACATTTTTTTTTATGTTAACAAAATTTACTTAATTTGTTTATCGGTTTATAATTGCTACTCGGTTCGTTCAAATTTGATGAAATAACATGTTCCCAATTAAAATTGGAATTAGGCCATTTATCACGCATTATCAACATAAAAATAAATGAAAAACCCGAATTTCGGACGTTTTCATGACCGTTTTTTCAATTTTCCAGAAAAGTAGGGTAAATTGAACTTTGAAGATATGATATTCCAGTAGAAAATTAAATTTGTAATAACTTTTTTCTTTACATATTTTCGCTAAAATTTGTTATATATATACAAAAATGTACTATAATTATTTGTAAGAAAAACGTGCATTTTTTTTCCTCTCGCGCCGTTTTCTCTCGGTAAAAAATGGCTATGACTTTTGATCCATTGATGATCGCGATTGATGAAAAGTTGATTTTCGTTGGAAAAGAATTAATCTTTAAGATGAGATAAAAATATTCGCCAAAAATTGTTTATTCGCCAATTGGCGGGACGTCAAACTTCAATGTCCGATATTTCCGGTTCTGGTTATCGTATTGATTTAAACTTCGGCTTAAAATTTTTATTTCATTAAGCACTTCAAAATGAATCTAAGTACGTATCAATGCAATGGATAGGAGACGAGAAATTAACATTTGTTTAAGTGCATAATTTCAACAAATGTTAATCAAACAAACGAGAAACATTTTTGGAGCAAGATTTTTTATGTTTCAAAAACTTCAGCTAGAGCTCAACTAAATTTCATCAAATTTGAACGAACGATGTGGTAGTTATAAGCTAATAAAAAAATTAAGTCAATTTTGTTAACAATAACACAAATATTGCAAATTGATGAACGAAAAAGAACTATATCATCACATCTGTGGTCAATAAGCTACATTGTATCTAAAAAAATTTTATTTATTTAAGATTGAATACGAACCCCAAGTTGGGGGCTCACCGAAAAAAAATATAATAAAATAATTAGATAACAAAAATGAGAAATAAAAAATAACACGTACGAAGGTAAAAATAATAATGATAAAAAAATAATAGAAGCAGAAAAAAAGTAACAACAATAATATAATAACATATATAAATTTTTAGGAGAAATAACGTTAGATTTGTGCTCAGCGATCTCAAAAACATGATGGGGCTCAATTTTTGCTTTTCAAATAGTCGAACCAAAGAAAGTGTAGTTTTCCAAATTTTCCGACTTTTCCAAATGTGGAGCAATTTTCAAGAAAAACAATGTCAGATTCTTGCTCAACGACCGCAAAAACATGTGACAGGGATTGATTTTAGCTAGTAAGAATTTTAAAGTAAAAGAGAGCAGTTTTCCGAATTTTCCAGCTTGAAATCAATTTTCCGGAAAAATAATGCCATATTTCTTGGCAACGATACCAGAAACATGACACGAGTCAATTTAAGGTAATAGAAAGTTCAAATTAAAAAGAGCAGTTTTCCAGGTTTTCCGAATTTTCCATCTGGAGAGCCATTTTCCGAAAGAATAATGTCAAATTAGTCTACA
>WUQG02020406.1:0-11451 GCA_011317285.2 Androctonus mauritanicus | reverse complement strand
GCAATTAAAATATCTTTAAAAATATATAATTTTTTTTAAAGTATTGATATCACTAACCAGCAGTGGTACACAGGTATGTAACACTTTATAGAATAGAAATACAATTTTTTTAGAACAAATAACCTTATATCATTCATTATCTACATAGTACAATTATAGTTTTTAGTTTTCCCCTGATTTTTCAATGTTGGCCAGTTTAAGTGTTAAAATACGAAAAAATGACATTAAATCAATATACCTGTATCCGGTTTGTCGTGTACGTTGTAGGTAAGCGAATATTCGACTAGATCTCCACTTTGATTGGCGATCAACGGTGGTGGTCTCCATGATAAAGTAAACGAATGTTCAGCAACTGCATCTATTGCTAACTGTTGAGGTGACAGATCTGTAAAAAAAAAATAATAATAAATATATGAGATATATATATGTAAAAATAATTTTAATTAAGCTACATCACAAGCCGAAAACTTTTTTTTTTTTAAAGATATATATTAAAATTTCAACCGGAAAAATATTGAAAATTGACAAGAAAATTTCTACAAAAATGACATATGTACAGAAAATCGATTTGTTACCTTATTCCTCTGCATAGGAGAGAGAGCGAGAGGAGGAAAAAAAAACAGGCCAAAAACCATTTTCAATAACTGGATAAAATTATTTCGCAAAAAAAGGACAACTTTTAAACTGAATTAATCAAAAATTTTTCGGTAAAAAATAAAATTCGCGAGTAAAAAAAATATATAAGGAGTAAAATATTCTCTCTATATATATAGACTTATACGAAATATAAAATTCGATTAAAAATCCTGCCAATTGAAAGAATATTTTTTCCTCATTTTTATCCATCTATATGAACGAAAAAAGGAAAAAAAAAAATCTATTAAGCAAGACTATCTTATCGCAACAACTTATCGGTTCTTGAAAATTCCCTCTGGGAGTTGAATCTCTTATCTGAAAAGTATTCTCAGACAAGAAAAGAAGTAGTGAACCTTTTAGATTAGCGAAGGTTTGTTTTCATTCTCTACAACGTGATAATTTCGTCCATCTGCAAAGCCTGAGGTCACATCAAAGATAATTTTCTACTAATAAACAGAGATATCAAAGTAATAAAAGCAATTCACGTCCGCAGCAATACATATTTTTTCTTTCTTTCTTTTTTTATTTATTATTATTATTCCTGTTAGGTCAGATAAAATTGATGATAGCGTATGATTCATCCTCATATTGAAGATAAATTAATGTCGACTCGGCTATTAATTTTCTCCACAGTAGAGAGTTACAGAAGGAAAAATGTTACCAGAATTATTTATTCTTATAAAACAGAGTTTGTGCGTGTAATTTTAGGCTAGTTTCGAGACTTATATATAAATATGTGTACGTGACATCAGGCCATAAGCCGAACAATTCGATTTCCGAAATGAAATATTGGCACAGAACATCGGAATAAAACGATATTTCTAAAAATATACGACTTCGTGTTATTGATTTATAGTGGGAAGAAGTGCAAAAAAAAAAAGTTTGACTTTATAAACCGCGTGTCGAATTATCGTAAATAATTTTTTCCAGCTCGGTTTTCGTGTCGCAAATGGCAGTTTAGGTTGCCATTGCGACAGTTAGGAAACTGCAAATCGTAAACTTAAATCGCGACCTAACTGCAAATCGTAAATTTAACTGCTGAAACTTAACTGAAAATCGCGACCTAACCGCAAATCGCAAACCTAGCTGCAAATCGCGACCTAACCGCAAATCGCAAACCTGACTGCGAATCGCAAACTTAACTGCAAATCGAAAACCTAACTGAAAATCGCGATCTAACTGCAAATCGCAAACCTAATTGCAAATCACAAATCTAACTGCAAATCGCGATCAAACCGCAAATCTCAAACCTAATTGCAAATCGCAAACCCAACTGAAAATCACGAATCTAACTTCAAATCGCGACCTAACCGGTGCACCAGTTGATAAAGAAAAACTTTATCAAAATCGCCAAAACTTTTGCCTCCTAAGCCATCAAAAATGGCTGCGAAAATGTAACACCTGTCATTCCACATACAGCTGTCGTTAAACTACATTAAAAAAAAGAAAAGAAAAGGTATACGTTCTTCGTGATATATTTATATCAGGTATATATCATTACCAATGATACGTTTATATTTATATACAAATATCACGCTGATTACTGGCGAAATTTTCGTGTTTTTGACACAAGTGGAGCCGTTGAGGAGCCGTTTGTCGCCTGCTACTTTATACCTTTGAGAAAAATGATAAATTTATCTAACCATAAAACACTCTCCCGAGCTATAAAAGTTATAATTAACAGCCATCTTCCGAAAGCGGTGAAAATAGCGCTACAAACACGAAAACGTTAAAAACTCGCTTCCACGTAAAACGGGGGTGAATAATTTTCGCTTCAGTTAAAAAAAATAAAAAAATATTTTTATTTTATCAAGCGTGTTAACACAAACAACTTTTTACTTCTATAATTTTAATGTAAATATACACACACACACGTATATATCATATTATACAGGCACGATTCATTTAACGTGATTAATTGGTACCACTCGAGTTTTGTCTAACGATTTTCGAAATCGTTCAAACAACAAAACGGTTAAAAATCGACTGGAGAACGTTTATATAAGAGGAAAACAAATATTTTCCGAGTAGATTTATACGCGGAAGGAAGAAGAGGAAGAAGGAAAAAAAAAATGGTTATTTATATTTTAATCCAGAATAAATGGCTATTAAGCAGAGAAAAATATCCTAAATAAGGTGGAACAAAGCCGAAAATACTTATTTATAAGTGAGAGAACGTCTATTAAATATTCATTTCTATAGCAGGAACGTAAACACAACGTTTACAAAAGATTGAAACTGTAATTATCTCCTTTTTCTTCTTTTATATATTCTTAAATTCGTGTGTTGTCGTGTATTAAAATTAAGAATTTGGAGTGTGTTAAAATATAATTTAAACTGTAATTCAAAACGAAAGAGACTGTGCTTAGTGACTAGTTATTTGAATTCTCTCTTTGTTTTTCTTCCTAATTATAAGGTTTCTTTGTTCTTTGCTTAAAAAAAAAGAAAAAAGGGAGTTTCGAGTGACAACGCTTCGTTGTATTCGTTATAAAAATAAAAATAAAAAAAATAATGCTGTCGAAAAAGTGAAAGATTTTTTTAAAAACATTTTTATACTTCTTAATGGATAAAAATATTCTTTTGTGCTGTTAACTATCTTTCTTATCGACCTACATTATATAGAAAAAATATATATATATATTCTGACGCAGAATTGGATTAAGAGTTCTATCGTTATTCAATCTTACTTTATAGGTGTTTCTCATTTATTTTTGTATTCTTTCCATGTTCCGCGGTAAAATTAACTTATAAAATTCTTCTATAACTCAATAAACTTGTAAGAAATTTAGTTTAAACTTTTATAAAATCGCAAAAAAAATTATGCCATGCAAAATAAAAAAAAAAGAAAAGAAAGATGAAAGCGAATTTCGAAAACAATTTTATACATCCTCTCTCCATGCCAATGGTAACATAATACTGTAGATTTTATTGAGTTTACAGAAACCGATGTCGAATTTTTCCAGACTTTCCTCGAGTTTTTTTATTTTTTATAATACTGTAAAAAGTACCTTGGAAGACATTAAGTGACGTGTTTATGAGAGAAGCGGAGTTATAGATAAATTCTATAAGTTTTAAGACTGTTTTCTGTCATATCTTATTTTGGATCTAGTCCAAATTGAAAGTATTAAAAAGTCATCATTAATACGGACGGTTGACAAAATCGATAACTCTTTTTTTTTTTCTTTTGTTATTGTTTTACTCTAAATAACTAAGTGGTATTATGAGATTAACACTGGAGTAAGAGAAGGCAATTAAAACAAGAGAAAACTAGACACTTTTAAGTATAAAAATAAACGTTTTACTAGTGAAAGAAAAAGGAAGATTGACCTCTTTCTCCTTATTCATCACAAATTATAAACGGTGTTTTTATTCTAGACCACTGTCAGCAGTTCAATTATCTTTCAGTCGAGTCTACATGCTTGCTGCGACAATGGACACTAATTAAGTCTCCCTATCTGCCAAGTCGACAACATGGACAAGATAAAAGGAAGAAGAGGAAGGGAAGAAAAAAAAAAGAAGAGAATATCGAGGTCTAGATGCGTCAAACTGTAGGAGGTGAGCACCTTAATGAATAGGGTGATTCGAAGACAGGTTGAGAGAGCGAAAGATAAATGACTAACCGTGGATTTGTTTGTGGAGGAATGAAGAGAATTTGTACAATACTTTGCAACCCGGAGAACAGATTAATGTCTCTGTTCGGATGGAAGATGTGCAAGAGGGAAGAATCAAAATTGCAAATCGCCGTTTTATTATTAAGTTTTGGACTCCTTTATAGTCCGACCAAGAAGATTATCAATCTTAAAATCGTTCTGAATAATTTAAAAATAGAAAAAAAAAAAAAGATTTTAACAAGCGACATCAAGTACACCTGTTTGGGAATTGATCCACAGAAAATGTCCACTTTTGTGAATGTTCTCTGATGTGTTTAGGTGCAGTTACGCTATTTATCCGTGTACTATTACGGAATTCGATGAAAGAAAACTAATCGAGTAGAAAACCACTAAATATCTTCGGTTCACATCAGTTGCTATCGTTAAATGTTGATTTTTGAAGGATCTTCAGAGCCACCGATGTCGTTCATCCGTGCACGCTCTATAAATGGATTTAAAAAATAGTTTCGTGCCATTAAATGCCATCATATTATAGTCATCCGAACGGTACAAAAAAAATTCTTTTTTTTTTTTTAATTTTCTTTATTACTTAACGAGGAAAAAAATATATTAAATATTAATAAAAGACACCTGCTTTTTTCTGGAAGATGCAATTAAGAAACTTCGATTATTATTATTATTGTTATCATCATCATGGAGATTCTTAACAAGTCGTGATTTAAAAGAATAAAATAATGATAGAAAAGGAGAATAAAAAAAGAAAAAAGTAAGCTACAAATGTATGATTAATATTGAACAATTCGTTCAATACTGATGTAGTTCCATCTGCAGTTTTCTCATTTATAATCACGGTTCACGTACGATCGAAACAGATAACAAATGGAGTGCATTAAAATTCGATTGGATTTACAAATAATGTTTCTATTCCAGTAAAAATCCTATACAAAAGAGTACAAAATAATTCACAGGAAATGTTTTATGCATCAATAAAACTCGGGGAAAAAAGAAATGTTGTATATATATATATATATATATATAACTGGAGCAGAAAAATCTTGGGAAGAAATCTTACCAACTGTTGAGAGGTTTGTGTTTTATTTACTCTTCTTAGAATTGTATCTATAGATGTGATAATAAAGCACAAAAACAGGAGGTGAAAGAATCTTCGGATCGATGATAGATGGAGTAATAGAAGAACGGAAGTTCATCAGAAGAATGTGTGATAAACTGTATGGAGAGTAAATCATAACAGTTGAAAGATAGAAAACAGTTCGTAGTAGTAGTAGTAGTACTTGTCGCAGATAACCATTTAAGAACTTCGCCCCAGAATAGAGTAATTACGATAGAAGTAAAAAGTACTTATCACCTTTAAAAAAAAGAGGAGGAGAATGTAGAAAACAGAAAAAAAACACGTGTTTCCGACCGAAAATGAATAAAACATTTCGCACACACACACACCGCCAACATTAATTTATTATAAAAATAATCTTATATGTTAACTACAGAATACATTATCCAAATGGATGAAATAATAGCAACGAAAACAGCAATCAAATTTAGATAATCTTAGTTTCTAAAAACAGAAAACAGCAAAAAAAAAAAGAAGAAAGAAATTTTTCCAAAAGAATCTGACGTCGTTACGGCATCGTTTAAAGCATCAGGAGTGCACGAGAGCCAGGGATTTTTTTCCATTTGGAAACATCAGAAATAGTAGAGGGATAATTTAAGAGAAAATATGTAGCAATATACAATTGGGATAGAGAAATAGATTTTATCAAGCAAAGCACGTTCAACATCCGGAGTTTAGTAGATTTTTGTTCGTCGTGAGAAACTTTGATGGAATATGAATGTTCCATTAAAATGCCAATACCAACGTTTGTGCAATACAAGATCATTTATCAACTGTACCACGCTAGGCCGAAGTGAAAGAGTAACGAAATAAATTGATTGTTTTATGAGAAATCCCGCGAATTTTTTCTTCCTTTCTTTTCTATTGTTAACGATTATTAATCAAAAAAAAGAAGAAAAAAACAGTACGTATATCGAAAAAAAGGCGTTTAAAGAAAGAAATCGGCACGGAAGAAGAGTAATAAAGCGCCTGAATGATTTATGCTATTACGATATCTAACGTTATAAATCAGTTGTTATTAAAAATTATATATACCTGTGAAGTTAGATGATATATATATATACTTCGAAGGAATCTCAGTATGGATTCGATATTAAGGAAGTTATTTAACAAAAGAATCGGATCGATAAAGCAAGAAGACATCTTTACAAAAGAAGGTTAATAGAACAATTCAAGTTATTCTAAAGGGGCGGTAAAACATTCTTTAACAGAAGAAAATGAATGATTACCGATTCCGTTCTTTCAAGTAATGGTTGAAGATAGAAAAGCAAGCAAAAAAAAGTACAATAATAGTAAGAGAGAGAAAAATAACTCGGGATCCGGAAATTGTTCTTAATACGTCAGAGATCCTGGAAAGGATTCTTCAAATGTTGATGACAGGAAAGAAGTCATTCGTAATAATGGAATTAAGAATCGAGCATTTTCTATCCTAGAAAAGAAACAGTTCTACTTTAATATTTAATAGAAAAAAAAAGAAAGGTTTAAATTTTTATAGGTCATCCGAACCATTTTTTTTATCAAATAATAAAAAAATGAACTCGTAATCTGTTTATATATGTGTGATAATTTATATTCGAGGAAAGTTAAAGTGTGAAAGATTTCGAGAATTGTTGCTGTAATAGTGTGCGATGTCATGATTCGATTGACAACCAAGTATTATATTGTTCGTAAGCACATAATTATTATTATCGTCTGCAAATGTAGAGTTGGTCACGTATAAGTAAATGCAGAACACAATAGGCAATTTCAGCTTACTTTCCGTAGAAAAGTGAGGTTTGTAGCATCGCCACGCTATCTGTTTCTGTGTTCAGTTCCTTATGTTTAATAACTTTTAAACTGACTAATTGATTTTCACCATTCTTTAATGCAGCATCTTTGTAACCATACAGCTTCGTCCATTTAAAAATGGCGAACGTCCAAACGTTTTCTTCTAATGAAAGTGATATGGACTATCGACATATTTTAATCATTTCAAAACAGGTATATCAAAAATTAGGCATTTAATATTTATAAAGCTCTCTTCCCCTTCTAGTAATGTTGTAATGCCTAGGTATATTTTCCTAATATTCATCTACACAAAACCTTAATGCTTACTAAGTATGATTACTACATCGGCACAGTTATGAATTTAATATGATTGCCATAGTTGGTGATCATTAACTAATCTACTTCGTGAGAGTGAAACTGACACTACTATAGTATCATAATTTATTACTTCATAAAATGATATTATTACAGCAGCAGAGATATGTATTCATATATATATATATATATATATAATATTTATTTGATATAAAAGTTAATCGTTTATCAATTTTAACAAAATCGAATAATTAATTAGTTTTCTAATTATTAATTAAGAAATTAAATTGAAAAATTAATTCTTCAAGAACTGTTTGTTTATGTAAATCCTGTGTATAAAGCTCTCTCTACACGTTCTTAGAACCTAATAATGCTTTAATGCCTAGGAATATTTTTTCTAATATCCATCTACACAAAACCTTAATGGTTACTAAATATTATTACTATATCAGCACAGTTATGAATTTAGTATGGTTCCATAGTTGGTGATCATTAACTAGTCTAGTTCGTGAGATCGAAGCTGGCACATTTCACAAATAGGCTACTATACTACTACAGTATCATAATTTATTGCTTTATATCGATATTGCTATAACAGCACCGATTCGTGTTCATATATACAGTATATATATATAGTATTTATTTGATGTAAAATTTAATCATTTATTAAATCTTCATAAAATCGAATAATTAAGAAATTAAGTTGAAAAATTAGTCAGTCAGTTCTTCCAGAACTGCTTGTTTATGTAAATTATATCTATAAAGCTCTCTACACGTTCTATTTAGAATCTAGTAATGTTATAATGCTTGACATAGTTACAGTTTGAGCTAATTCTTGCTAATTTCCACCGATGCAAAAGCTTAATGCTTACTAAACATTATTAATACACCATCACAGTTATAAATCTAATATGGTCGCCATAATTGGCGCTCATTAACTAATATAGTTCATGCAATCGAATAGTAATACATTTCAGAGATACTACTATAATTATACAATTTACTTTTTCACAGACACTACTATAATAACACTATTTACTTTTCCGCAGACACTACTACAATAACGCAGTTTACTTTTTCGCAGACACTTTCGCAGGCACTTTTTTCGCACAAAAAGTAAATTGCGTTATTATAGTAGTGTCTGTGAAAAGTAAATTGTGTTAATAACACAATTTACTTTTCACGGACGCTACTATAATAACGCAATTTACTTTTTTGCAGACATTACTATAATAACACAATTTACTTTTTCGCAAACACTACTATAATAACACAATTTACTTTTTACAGACACTACTATTATAACGGAATTTACTTTTTTGCAGATACTATTGTAATAACATAATTTACTTTTTAGAGACACTACTATAATAATGGAATTTATTTTTTCGCAAACACTACTATAATAACACAATTTACTTTTTACAGACATTGCTATAATAACGGAATTTACTTTTTCGCAGATACTATTATAATAACATAATTTACTTTTCATAGACACTACTATAATAACACAATTTACTTTTTTCAGATACTACTATAATAACACAATTTACTTTTTCGCAGACACTACTATAACAACACAATTTACGTTTTCGCAGACACTACTATAATAACACAATTTACTTTTTACAGACACTACTATAATAACGGAATTTACTTTTCCCAGATACTATTATACTAACACACTTTGGAAATTCAATTCAAACTGATTTTCTTTTTGTTTTTTACTTTATCCCGATACTATTACAACAATATCGATACGCATTCACATATTATATTTATATTAATTTATCATAAAATTTAATAACTTTTTTTGAACTTCCATGAAATCAATTAACTAATAATCGATTTTATAATTAATTTAAGAAATTAAGTAGAAACACGATTGGAAACATTAATGGTAATAGTGGAATGCGTAATTTTATTTTAAACACGAAAGAAAAAAAAGTGATTTTTGCTATCATAGCACTAATTAACAGACTATTCTTCGAATAACAAATCGAAATTTTATTTAAAAACGACTTAATTTAAAGCAATTATATTCGCATTTGGAATATAAATGACTTGACAGAAAATGGAAATTATCATTAATTTAGCAAGTCAAAATATAATATGAAATAATTGTCAATGTAATAGTTATTTATTATCCATGAATACTAAACTAATGATTACTGTGGTAGCATCGGCACAAAACTCGATTTTTCTCTCTTTCTCTAGTCGAGTAATCGTGACGTATCTGTTTTGTTGCTATAACGGTATTAATGGTAATAATATCATCGTTTAGATCTATAAAAAACAATTATTAAAATAATAAAGTTAGCACAAATTTACTTTTCTCCTTTCCCCCCAAAAAATCGCGAAAAAAATCGTTGTAAAGAAAGAAATTCTAGTAATATTTTTACTGCTATAACTAACTAGATATAAAAAAAAAATAAATTGGAAGTTGGATTGAAGAAATTGCTACTGTAATAGAATTAGTTTTATAATAGCATTACTACATACTATCATCTTTTTTTTTTTGCTTTTCTTTTTTTTTAGTTCGTTCAAGCGGCGAATATGTAGATTTTTCTTTATTTTCTAATGACAAATTCACTTACGATTTTGTTGTTAAGAACGATATGAAACTTTCGACGATTATGTTACTGTAATAGTACTAAAATTAAATTTTATTTTCTGTTGTTAACAAAATAATTTTTTATTATTATTATTAGCATCAATATACATATTTTCTATTAATAAAAAATTCGCTTGAAAAAAAACTGTTAGAGATAATGATAAGTTATCATTTTTATTACTATAGTAGAAACAGTGAAAATGTTTAATTGATAATGTGGAAGTACTAAACATTCTATAAAATAGTCTATCAGAAATTGTTAGAGATAATGATAAGTTAGCATTTTTGTTACTATAGTAGAAACAGTGAACAATTTTAATTGATAATGTGGAAGCATTAAACATACTATAGAATAATCTATCAGAAATTGTTAGAGATAATGATAAGTTAGCATTTTTGTTACTATAGTAGAAAAAGTGAAAAGGTTTAATTGATAATGTGGAAGTACTAAACATTCTCTAAAATAATCTACCAGAAATTGTTAAAATAACGGATTAGAAACAAAATTACAGGGATTACCAACGAAAAAATTGTTACTGTAGTAGAACTAACGAGAAAATAGCTTTAAATGCCAATTATTTGTTACTTTATTATTATATATATATATATATATTGTTTTTTTATCAAACAAACAAAAAAATATATATTATATTTTCCTCTTTTTTTATCGATAAGAATAGAAGAAAAATAAGAAAATTGATTACTCGAATCGGTTATTTTTGAAAGGATTCAGGCCATAAATATATTTTTAAAAAGTTACTAACCGAAAAAATAAGAGAAAAAATTTTTTATTCTTCTCGAAAGTAAATTCATTTTTGCTTTTTCTGTTATTATATTTTAATAAAATTCCCCAAAGAGATGTAAAGAAATTTTTACGATAAGTTATATATACTATATATATATATATATATATTTTTCGTGAGCCTAATAAAAATCAGTATTGATCGACTAATTTGTTAACAGATAAACCTATCAAAACTGATCAGTTGTGCTGTGATCAGTTGATGACAAACTACAGAAAATAGCCAGATAGAGTGCAAGAGAGGAGTATTATTGAATTTGGACTTTTTGTTTAGCCTTTAGGAAACGTTACACGGACTCCAAATTGGTTTCTGTACAGTGCTACAACGGCCAATGCGTTTTGTGCGACACTCTAGCAGATAAAAACGGAGTTTAATAGGCCTTCTATACGGAGTTTATAAATATATTTGCAGCCAATCTACTTAATTAAACATTTAAAAAGTTTTAAACCCCTTCTTCTTTTTTTTGGAAGATATCAGATCGACTTTTAAAAAGGAAGGGATAGCGTGAGAGTGCGAAGAATACGTTACGCCCAGAGAAAGACATCGTTCAAGCCATTGTATGCTGTAGAAAGG
>WUQG02020395.1:0-11452 GCA_011317285.2 Androctonus mauritanicus | reverse complement strand
TTTTAATATGGATGATTCGGGACCAGCCCATTTTGATAACATTAAACGTTTGATAACAATATCCATGATTACAATAAGTGGCTTCTACTGTATTATATGAAAATTGTCTGAAATGCAAGCAGCCATTATAATTATTTCATTTTGATGATGAATTACCATCGAGTATTTTAAAAATTTAATGATTTTAATACTAAAGATAAAATTTTTTAATCATATATGATTATATTATTATTAATAAACAAATTCCAAACTTATTAGTCATCAATACAAATTTCCCTTATTTTACCAGAAATATAACAATGATTAATATTCAATGTGTGTAAACAGTAACTTCATTTTTTTTTATAGAATTTGTTGGATTAATAAATTTATTTCTAATAAAAAAAATTAGTTATCTAATATATTTTTATAAGAATATGGTATTTGTAAATTGTTAAATAAAATAAAAGTTATGATATCAAAATAACCAAATCAATAATTATTGATATGTTATATTCAGTGATATAAACATTTTTTAATAAATTTTATTATAGTAAATTAAAATATTTATTATAAATTAAATATACTCAAGATTGAAGAAATAGATTAGTATATTTTGTCTATAGTATATTTATAGTAGTGAAGAAAATGTTTTTTTAGTACTAATCTATTTCAATAGATTAGTACTGAAAAAACATTTGTATTATTTATTCATATACAGATTGTCCTCAGCTTATGATCATTCAGTTTGATATTTCAATTTCATGAGGCCCTTACAAAATTCTGATTATTTTCATAGCATATTGGCTAGAAATATTTTTTGTTTTATTAAAAATGTAGTAAAGCAATCACTTACCACTTTGGGAATCTAAGTTCAATTCCAAATGATTTTACACCTTGGAATCTGAGTTCAATTCAGATTATTTTATTAATCTTGAGAACTTGGGATTAAATCTGGTCAATTTCACCATCTTAAAAGATTCAGTATTTCCATTGTTCATTATTTTCTACTAAAATTATTACCATTATAGGTCATTTTCATTCAACTTATGATGGGGTTATGTTTTGATAAACATAACCCCATCATAAGTTGAGGAAAACATGATAGACCTCAGTTTACAACCATTCTACTTACAACAGTGATGTAATCAATAAATTTTGTAATTGATTAGTCAGTGCATTTCCATGGGTTAAGAATCCCTAACCATATGGTTTGATATATGGAAAGTGTCCTTTTTTGTGTCTGGTTCTTATAGTTTGGTGTTTTTTATATTTATTAAGATAATATATAATATCCTAGTAAATATCAGTAATGAGAAATCTAAATTTTGAGCATTTTGATTTATGACAGCAATATTCAAAATTGAACCTCATCATAAGTCAAGAACTACCTGTATTTTCTATATAAATTTTTTAAGCTAAATAAATCAGAATCTGGTAAAAGCAAAATCTAGAGGAAAAAATTGCAGCTTATATTCAAGTTAATATATTTATAGTCAATATATATAGAAAATAATCACATTATTCATAGTACTGCTATTAACATTTGAAAAAGTTGTATAATTTCTCACTGATTATGATTTTCATTAATACTATTTTATCAATCTTTATCAGATGATAATTTATTTTTTTTTTGTTGTTTAGATTGCTGGCAAAAAAGGAGAGAGTCATTGATTCAGAACTTAGCTTTTACGAAATTAATGATTGGTATATAAAGTTGTTTTTTTGTGTAATATCCATATATTTTTTATCTAAAATTCTATATAGGAATTAATATCCTTGTTTAAAATATTGAAAGTTAAATGTACAATGTCAGTTCTATTTGTTATTGATTTATTAATAAATATATCATGAAAAATGAAATATGAAGTGAAATTTATTTTATTAAACTTTCACTTTGAACTATTTTAATTTACTAAAAATTTTAAGTTATTGACTGATTACTAATATAAAAAAAATAAAAATTACTCAATTAAAAATCATTAGTTTTATATTCCAATTTTTTATATAGTAAAATACACTTTTTTTTCAAATGAGAAAAATTTAATTTTTTTAACTCTTCATTAGATTGATTATTAAATTAATGAATCATAAAAGAAATAACGGTTATCACTGCAATAAATTGTGTTTATAAAAGTTTTTTATTTAATATCATCAAAAATATTCATGCACAAATGAAAACTTAACGTTTTTCTGAAATTAATTCTTGCAACAATGTTTTTGAAAATGGCATTTCCTGATAACTCCTATTGGCAATAGTTCCAGCAAAATCAATGTTTCTTTAATTATGGTTGCTTATAGCATTCTTCATTCTCATAAATTTTCTATTGGGATGTGCTGTATTGAATTAAAAGAAATATCTGAGATAATTTAAAATGCTTTCCTATTTGAAAAAGTGCTTTATATTAGAGTTAGTTAAAAAAAAAATCAATAAAAACTGTGCAATAAAAATCGTGTAACCAAATATTTCCAGCCAAATACCCTAATGACTAAATTTGGATTTAACCTATAATCATCATCATACTCGTATATAATAAAGGAATAAACGTGTGAAATCCATGTTTCTGCACATGTGCGAACTCCCGAGACCGGAAGTGCCGGCATTACTATTTTCTCTCGCTTTGAATCTTAAATCACATCTTTTAGATGATCGCAATGAAGAATGCTATATTTCCATCATATAGGATCCGATTCCCCAATCTCACAGCTCCAGTTTTTTTAGTAGGGGTCAGGACTCTGCTCGTTGAATCCCATCTTCCAGTTAGTGGCTAATCCTACCGAAGTTGTGCAGGCCAATAGTTGGCATTGTAAATGTCTCGCCGTTTAATACTCACCGAGTGGAAAATGGCATAGAAACCACAGGAATATATAAATTATATACAATAATTTCTGTTAATTAAAATAAACTATTTAGTAGAAATTTATAAGATTTAGCAGATTGGTCAGAACATTAATGACAAATTTAAAGTAAGTTTAATTAACTCTGTAGATGCTCCCGTTTAAAAATAGAATGGCGGATGTTCAATTTTCTCAGTTTTGTAACTAATATACTGTTATTACATCTTTAATGGTATATATTTAATATTCAATATATACTATTAAAGATGTTTTCGACAATATATGTTAATCCTGTATTTTTAATTATTCCAACATTAAAGACACATTCGGAAAGTAATTATTTAGGCCTACTTTCTTTAATTCCAAATATCAATTTTATTTCAAATTTTTGAAATTTGCATAGGCCTATTTGATTCTGCAATTATCCCTTGGAAATATAACCTTAAACAGCAATTAAAATTATTATAGTAAACTGAATACGTATAAGCAAATGATTAAATTATAATAAAATAAACAAAATATATGATTAAAACAAAGAAACAGAAAAAAGAAAATGAAAAAAACAAACAAAAAAATGTTGGCTTATTATTGATTATTAATATTAATAAAATACTGTTATCATTACTATTATTATTATTATTATTATTGTTTGTTTCTATTCATACGTTTTTATATCAGAGTATTTAAAGCCAAGATATATCATTTTTTGTTATTTTCATAAAAACTTAGGTAAGTTAACTGTTAAAAGTAATAATAATATATATTGATTAATTTTAATGATATCGCATTTATATGCAATTTATTTTTTTTTTTTTTTTTTAGAAAGATGAAAGTTTTATCAGTTTTTCTTATTATTATTTTGATTTGTTCGCTAAGTAAACTTATTTATTTCTACTTAATATCTATTTCGTATGCACAATATAATAATGAATAAATGATTTTTTTTTAAATTATATTCAAGTGATTTGGACTGAAGCTTAATTTATAAACATGAAATACGGATGAACTAAGGAATGTTGGCCTATTTGCAAGGAAAGATTTGGTATATCCAGAGAGTCCATAAATAAGCAATGCCGTTGTTATTCATAAATGTCTCTTTCTTTAATATAAATAATACTGCACATATAATAATTATTGTTTAAGAATAAATAAAATTTTGAAAGAAAATAAATAAAAGCATTGTAATTTTTTAATAATATTTAAACTATGTTCGGTATATTTTTACATTCAACTGAAATCTGGATCCAGAGAACTTGTTTTAATATTTTTTAGCTTCCAACATGCTGTGTTTACATTTATGTTTATACTATATTTCTATTTGCATTTATATTTTAATTATTAGACCTAATTAGCGAATCAATCTTTATACATTCTAGATCGAATAGGGCCATAAGTTATAATATATATGTTACGATAATAGTGACTAATTGGTAATTATATATCATCGCCAGTTATTATGCATAATCACCAATCATTTTGATAAGTTTGATAAATTTCACTAAATTTCTCATTTTTACCGGCGATTTTGTATAATTCCCAAATGAAGTTGGTAAATTTGGTCAGAATTTCTCACTTTTACCGGTAATTATGTATAATTCCCAAATGAATTTGGTAAGTTCGATAAATATCGCTGAATATATTACTTTTAAACCTATTTTTGCATAATTTCCAAAATGTAGTTCTTAAATTTGATAAATATCATGCAATTTCGTAGCTTTTATTGTTTTAATTAATAATTTAATTATAGGGTTACTATTGTTTCACTTTTATAACATCCTCTTAGCACGCATTCACCTTTAACTTCGATTATCTCTACCCGTTTCAGAACATTTTCAATATTGTTTCTCTCATCCCTCTCGCTAAAGTCCGAGTCTCGTTTCAAAGGAGATGCATTCCAAAATCTTGAGAATACAAGTCTGGATATACGCTTCTATGTTTAAGGGCAAATTGATAGTTCTGATATGATTTTTGTGGTAAGTTATTGCAATACTATCCCAAGTCATCACATAGGGAATTATCTTTATTCGGCAGTTATACATATGCTAAGTTCATTTCCTATTAATTCATATTTCCTCATTTTTCACTTTCAACTGTTGTTAATAAATCTTGATTTGTGATTCCGATCTCAATAAGCCATATAATTTTTTTTTTTTCATATAAAAAAATATCGGAATTATCATGTTCAAGTTTTATAGATGTTTTTATCCGGGTGTCAACTCCAATTTCCGCACCTTCATTTGCGATTATTTCATGAACCGAGTGAGATCTTATTTTCTTTGACTGCTTAAAGCCGAACTTATTACGTACATGAATGCAGCCAAATCGTTGGAATGCAGCGAACTATTTCATTACTCGACGAGAATGCATTATCAAATATACCATCCTAGATTGGCGATTATGCATAATGTCTGATAAATTTGATTAATTAAATACGATTTATCATATTTACAACTACGAACTGAAGAGTACGCATAATCACCGATAAATGTGATTAATTCGCAATATGAAATAAATTTGTTACTTTTACCGAAATCGTTGACAATTATGTATATTAACTGGTTATTATGCATAATCACCAGATTAATTAACCGGCGATTATGCATAATCATCGGATTAATTACTTTTATCATAACATTAAATATACCAGTCAGAACAACATTGTGGAAACGACGTTGTCCTCCGTGACTCCACACTGTTGCTCTGATTGGTTTAAAATAGTGATTTGCATACTCTTTCTATACATAAAATATTCTACCAGATGAAATTAGCGAAATTTATGATAATTTTCTCTTTAAGTTAAAAAATTTTAAAAAGATCTTATTCTTTACTGTGGATTTTTTAAATAT
This sequence comes from Androctonus mauritanicus, assembly GCA_011317285.2. Classification (NCBI taxonomy): domain Eukaryota; kingdom Metazoa; phylum Arthropoda; class Arachnida; order Scorpiones; family Buthidae; genus Androctonus; species Androctonus mauritanicus. Next base: position 5,789 of record WUQG02020395.1, on the reverse strand, counting down.
AGAAACTTCATAATAAAATGGATAGTAATCACCATTATAAATAAGGCCTTTCGCAATCGTATAAAATTCGGCTTAAAAAGTACCTCTTACGCAATATCATTTGACACATTACACTCTTCTGTTTGCGTATTATTTTATCTTTATCGTGAATATGAATATCTTTATAATAAATATGTTTTTCTTTATATAATACAGTATTAAGTATTTTATATATATATTGTATCAATATTGTTATTTTATTAATTAAAGAGCTTAGGTTTATTTTATTAACCTAAGCTCTTTATATAATAATTCGTGATTGGAACGAATTTACTGCAAAGATTATGTAATATGTTTGTTTCGCATGTTGTTTTCAAATGTAGATGAAATCAATTTCTCTCCATTTTCATGTAATATTCTTAAAACAAGTTGACATGGAAAAAGTCTCCCAATATTTAAAAACGAATACCAAGAACGTAAGATATGCCAAAATTGATATCTCAAGAATTTCATACAAAGAATCATACCATATAGGCCTACAATCTATTTACAGCTGGAATAATCATCATAGAATGCAACTGCTTGCCAAATTTTTGATATTTAGCTATTGTGAAATCGATATTAGCATTCCATCACCTGAGAATGTCTTTTTTTTTTTTTTTTTTTTAAATACATATCATTTTTGTTCTAACTCATTTTCAAGCAAAACTATCATACCTGTATTTGTTTTCTGACGCTTCCAAATTTTTAGCATGAATATATAGATCAGCATATTTTCTTTAAAAATACTTTTGCAAGCTTCTATTATCCACAGTCGAGGTCTAAAAAAATTTTTGGGTCTAAGAAATATCAATAATAAGATATTCTATATTTGCATTCATTCCTTTTCATTTTAATTATATCAATCTAGCAATTTCCGTTCTTTTGTATTCTAGATTAAAAATATTTAATATTTTAAAAAGTGTTCAGTGTTAAAAAGTTTTTACCTAAAACTTACCCCGTGGATCCACTTCTGTTTATATTAAATTAACTCAAAATTATAATTAAATTTAAAACTAATCGAAATTAAAATAGCAAATTTGATTATGTTTCGATTATAAAGCTAAAATGAATAAATTTATAGGGCTTGAAGTACATTTGAAACATTTTGAATGTAAAAAAAAAAAAAAAAAATTCATTTAATCCAATATAATAATATACACGAATACAATAGAATATTTCATAAAATAAATTCATAATAAAATAAAGGAGCCTTCTTAATCATATCAAAAATTTTGCCTAACCAGTAAGTCATAAATATAAATGTTCATTTATTAATTTCTATATATTTGAAATAACAACTTCTGCAATGCTTAATAAAATAAGTTATATATATTAAAAAGCTTTAGAACAAGTATTTTTTAAATGAAAAATGTATTAATCAAGTTGTTTTACATTAAAATTTATTTATTTATTTTTTTGGTCAGTTGTTCTATTTGCAGTAATAATCTCTCAGAAATGAATAAAATGTAATATAATAATTTTTTCTAGTATATTTTGTAGAATATTTGATATATAAAATTCATAAATCTATAATTTTGATAAACCTATTCAATTTTAAGAATTTAATAAGATTAGAATCGTGCTTAAATGATGCATACTAATACAAATTTTTAATTTTTTAATAAATATTTTATTTAAATATAATTTGCAATGTGAAAAAAATAGTTAATAATTTATAATAAGAATACATTTAACTTAGGTTAATTAAGAAATACTTCTTAATTCTATGATATGATTAAATGAATTAAAAAATTATCTAATTCTGCCCTCAAAAAAAAAAAAAAATTATATATTTTGTTAAAATATGAATTTTTTTATTATATTATAGTTAAGTAGTATATAATAATTAATGTTATACATCGGCACATTTAATCACTGCTAAGTTAACAGCAGTACAGTATTTTACAGCAGTGTTTACGTAATTAACTTACTTGTTAGATAATTAAAGTTAGCTAAATTAATTACGTAAGCAGTGATTAAACTGCTTGTGTAATTAATTTACCATAATTAACTTTATGATAAATTTTGTGATAGTCGCATTTTTACGTATCTTATAAAATACGTAAATGTGACTATCACAAAATTTATCATAAAGTTTAATCTATATGAATTTGATACTGTTCATTTAATGAATTAAATCTGTATATTATCTAAAAACTTATCATTTGTATCCTATACTAATATTAATATAGAATCTAAAGTGATTTTATACTATGAAATTTAAATAGAGACAATATAAAATTTTCAAATGTTTTATTGATTAATTTCTAAACTTTACATTTTTATTAATTCATGTTAATAATTGATAAATTCATTTCAATATTAAAATCAACTTAATTTTAGCAAATACTGCGGTCCTTACACGTTTATTTAAATTTACCTGTATAGTAAGCTTATAATTAAAAAATTATTTATCATCAATTTTTCGATATATATATAATTTTATTATATCATCCATATGTTAATTTAAATTAAATACAGGTATTATCCTGAATATGATTGACTGTTTGTTGCGATAAATTTTATATCTAAAATCAAAATATATAGCCTATGAAATATTTTAGTAAATATTAAATGATGAAATCGCAAAGCAAAATAAATACGACTTGATTTATTTTTTCAGTTTTGATGTTCTTGATATAAAAGTGAAATAGTGATTCTAAGTACTGTGTATTCAATTTTAATTGAATACACAGTAAACCTTCGCTAATCTGGTTGTAGTTAATCCGGAAATAGAATAATCCGGATCAAAAATTAAAAATTCATCCCTTTTTCAGAAGAGATTATTTACAACCTCTGTCTTCTATCAATGAATAAATGTTTTGTCTTTTTATAATTTTAAAGTCTCTACAGTTATATTTTTTTATTTTCATCAGCACTATTTATATCATTAAATTTTCCATTTATCAGTGTTTTTAACTTTTAGTTTTTTGGGGCTATCAAAAGACGAAAAACTTCACTATTGCACTAAGACGTTTCTCCTTTACTAATCTAGATTCTTGCTTAGTTCGGACGATCTTTACCCCAATTAATTCGATTAGTGAGTGTTTATTTTATGTATATGTTGCAAGACAAACCCGAATTCAGGAAATATTAGAATTTCCTAGACAAAATGAGAACGTCCTAACGTTTGTTGGACGTTCTAGTATTTCTTAGGCCGAATTTGAAATGTCGAATATTTCTTATTCAAAGTCCAGAATTTCTAGTTTTTCCTAGTCAAAAGTCAAAGTGGCAAACAGTTAAAACAAAAGTCTTCATTTCTCATGTATTCCCGCTCAGAGTTCGATATATACCAGCAGAAATTTCTTTCTTTAGAGAATATCCGCAAGAATAAATAAGTCTCATTGAGGAAGGCTGCAATCTGCGCCAGTGGGAGTGCATATAACTAAACCCGCTTGTAATACACGAAGCATTGTGTATCTAAATTATGTTTGTGCAAAAAGAATAGTATTTTGTGTAATTCTAAATGCCACAAAAGTCTGCCTTGCAAAAATAAATAAGAGATACCTAGTTGTGTTTTTATTTTTTAATCAATTAATCAACAATTTTTTATTTACGATAATACCGTGAATACAAAAATTATTGATTATTTGATTAAAAACATCATTATAATGAACATAATGCATATTTGTTATTACTTGATTAGGAAATAAAAATTTCACTGTTACTTTTTGTTGAGAAATTGAAATAAGACAAATCAAAAACAGAGCTAACTCTCATTCATTATTACATGGTTGACTTTAAAGAACTGAAATTGCCGATTTCTTTTATTTTTATGGACAAATATTTTAATATTTTTATTGGTCGAAGTTCAACATAAAATACGAAGTAAAAAATTTTAAAAGTTGAAAAATACAACTAGGTGCCTCTTATTTATTTTTGCAAGATAGGCTTTTGTGGAATTTAGAATTACACAAAATGCTGTTCTTTTGCATAAATATAATTTAGATGCACAATGCTTTGTGCATTGAAAGCGGGTTTAGTTCTATGCATTTCCACTGGCATAGATTGCAGCCTTCCTCAATGAGATTTGTTTATCCCTTTGGATATTCTCTAAGGAAAGAATTTTCTGTTTGTATCGAACTCTGAACGGGAATGCATGAGAAACGAAGACTTTTGTTTTAACTGTTTTCCACTTCAGGTTTTGACTAGGAAAAACTAGAAATTCCGGACTTTGAATAAGAAATGTTCGGCATAGAAAATACTAGAACATCTAACAAGCATTAGGATGTTCTCGTTTTCACTAGGAAATTTTAGTATTTCCTGAATTCGGATTTGTCCTGTAATATATATATATAAAACTTTCTAAGAAATTGAATTTTATGATATTTTAAACTAGGGACTACCCGCCCTAGATTCTTCTTGCAAGGTTGTATCTAGTCTTGTTTCATATCCTATAACCCTATATTATTAAATAATTTAATAATCTTAAGAAAACTATTAGCATTAAAATTATAAAAAATTATATTATTGAAAGTTTTAAAATATTTTAATTTAAATATGTAATATTTGTGATAAAGTTTTGAAAGAAATTAATGTAAAAGCATGTCACAGAAAATCATGAGAAAATTTTCTAAAAAGTTCTTAAACCATGAGATTAAAAATCCTAATCAATTGTGACAAGCAAGCTGGAATCTTAAAAAATCAAAAATTCCCTAAAGAAAAATCAGATGAGCAAAACAATATAATCATCCTCGAATTTTTTAAATTAGAAATTAGAGTTATTCAAAGAAATCATCCAGATGATTCGCATACCACAGTTTGGTCAAACAAATTGGCAGGATGGATTTTCTCAAAATGAAAAGTGCTATAAAAATATCTTGGCTATAAATGTGAATTTGAAAGAGCTATGGTAGTTATCATTAAATGACTTAAGAATTCCATTTCTATTAATAACGTTATTTGAAACTGTTACGAATATTCTCTCATATTATATTATTGTATAATCTTTCTTGAAAATTACATCTAAAATTTGACTGCTATTTGGTGCTAGCAGAGTTATGCCCGGAGTTGCTTGGGAATAGTTTGGAAATATATACAGTATAGTATATTAAGAAAACTTGGTTTTATTTGTATATTGATTTCTTCTATAAGTTCAGTCGATTCACAAACTTGTGAATCTATGTCTTTCCGTTCTATGATTTGAAAAAGATTTACTTGGAGTAACATTGAAATTCGTAATGCTATGATATTGTGTTTTATACCCCTATCGAAAATTAATCATTTTACCGAACTTCATTATATTACCCCAGGAAGAATTTTTATTAATTGGAAAATTATTTCATTCATTGATTTCATTTATCATTTCAAACCTCGTGTTTATTGAAATGTTATATTATTATTAGACTAATTGAATTACAACTGGTAGAAATTATTTGTTCTTTCTGATTTTATTAAAATATAAAATCGCGAGATCAGTTATCAATATTATGTGACGATGTCATCGGCGTGTTTACATGAAATCATCGCAATATGATGTCAAATATTTGTTACATCACAATGACGTTATGTGATCTTGTGACAACATCCCGCATTCGAACAAAATCATTTTGCCATATAATTCATTTGGATTCAGTTTCACAATGTCCCGTTAAAATTTGTTAGCTTTAACCACCAGTTATCTGTTTTAAAATTGTTAAATTGTTAGAATTATTAGATAACGATAATTGGTAATTTGACATCAGTAATTATTAAGGTCAACAGCTTTATGCAAAACTTTATTAAAATTTTATGCACAAAATGCCTTGAAATTATGCAAAATTATGCAG
>WUQG02020384.1:0-11453 GCA_011317285.2 Androctonus mauritanicus | reverse complement strand
AAAAAATCCCTGGTTATTTAATTCGTTTAGAAATTGGTTGCTCCAGAATTTCTGTTTTGATTATTGAACTGATTCTTTGTTTTTGGATTAAGATTTTGGAATTACCAGATTATAGATATGCTAAAATTTGTTATTCTACTATGTTTAGGTTATCTAATAGTGTGAATTTTTGTGATTGCAAATTTAATTGGGGTATGTCAATTAAAAATATTTTGGACAATGCTGGGTTCTGTTTTCATTTGTCTTCACAGGATCCATATCTGATGAGAAATTATTTACCTTTGGTTATTCGTTCATATTGTGAAAGATTCATACAGGAGGATTGGTCTGCTTTGAAGAATAATTCTCATTGTGTTTTGTACGATAATATTAAAACTCATTTTTATACTGAATTTTACTTAGTTGATGATTTAAATTATTTTGTAAAATGTTGTGCAATGCAATTACGATTTAATGTTACATGTCTTAGATTTTTTAATAAGGAATTTATTATTACTTATAATGAAACATGTAGATTTTGTACCTCTGATCAGCTAGAGACTTGGGAACATATTTTTTTTAATTGTATTTATTTTAATGATCTTAGAGTGAAGTTTATGATTTCACAGTTTGCTAATTGGAGGAATCTTTTAATTGCAATTGCTTCCTGTAAAAAGAGTGCAGTTTGTGATACATTCTTTTTGTTAAAATGTTATAATCTCACTATATAATATGTATTGTATTATATTTATTTGTATATATAAAGTGTTTTTGTTCCCCCTTTGTATTGAACAATTTTGTTCATCAATAAAGATTGATTGATTGGATTGATTGATTTTACATCAATTAATGCTAATATTAATAATATTAACATGGATATGAAACCAAATGCCAGAGACATTAATTAATATGAAGCCAAATGCACATAAGAAAAAAGCTGGTTGAATATTTCTTTATATTATCTCTATATTCCTTTTAATATTTGGAATAGGATTTGTTTTGTTAGAATCCATATCATTTGAATCTATAAAATCTGAAGCTATGTATTTTCATCTCTGTAAAAGGTCAATGTTATTATTTAGAATGATATATATGTCTGAATTTCTTAGGAGTCCAATAGATATTTAGCATTTTGGAATAAGTTGAATATGCTATTAAAATCCTACTGTATTAAGGGAAAAATATTTACATGAAATGTAAAGTGGAATCAAAATGATCCCAATTTCTTTTCTCAATTAAAGTTACTTTTCATGAAATAAATTTATTTATATAATAACATAGATATATTTTTTTCCTTTTATATGATCTAAAATATGTATTAATTTACTGAACTTAGCAAAGCAAAAGAAAAAAAGTTGCTAAATATGCATTATTATTGATGAAATCAATGAATTAAATTTAAATGTTTCATATAAAATTGATTTGTGTAAGCCTGAGAAACAATGCCATATTTTAATAGTGCTGGTAACTATCTATACTTTCACAATTAATGTATAAAATAGAATTTAAAAAATTCTTTCTATAAATCATATTTATTATCTTTGTATATCAAAATACATCCACGAAATATGAAGATACAGGAATACCTCACTTAATACTGTTAATTGGTTCCCCTAAAATACTGCATTAAATGAATCCGCACTGAGTGAAATATTATTTCTATAGGAAAGTAAGTAATTCGTTCCTATCAAATTTTGTTAAAACAAAAATATTTGTATATTTATCTAAAATTAATGAAAAATAAAAGGGTGAAAAGTAAAAATAATGGAACACTTTTATCGCTTAATGTTTACAAAATGAAAAAGAAAAACATTGGCTGATTTTCTAGTTAAAAAATAATGTTTTTTTGTCCGCGATGAGGCTATCATAAAGACTGAAGGTAAGTTATCTTTGTGGACTGTATCTGCCCCCACTCTCTGCGATCGAGTTTGTACATACGCACGCACTAATCATCGCGCTTGACCAATCAGCACCATTCATTTTGGCAGTATTTTGGCGCAAAATCTTTCCAAACCGCATAATAGTGAATCAATCAATACTAATTGAAATTTATTACTCAAATTACTAACCGTATTACAGCGGGATCAGCACTGAGTGAAGCCGCACTAAGCGAGGTATTCCTGTACTGTATTATATGTAGACAGGCGTTAGCATCAAAATTAGGAAAAAATTATTCTACAGTGCTTATTATTCGAACAGTTTGATCAAACAAATGAATAATTTTAACGCAAAATTTACAAAAACAAATTATTTCGGATACCTAAATTTTCCTATAGTTATCCGATTAAAAAATTTTTAAGAATACGCTATTTAATGGCATTATATATATATAATATAAAATAATATATATATTGTATACTGTAATTCTTTTCATAAATCTATATAAGAAAGTAACAATAACGTAAGCGAAGGAAAACTGATGAAAAATATAAAATAACTGCTGTATAGTTGTTGTTCACGCAATATAGAGCAATTCCGGTTATCAAACGGATATGATAATTTTAATTAGTATACAGTAGTTATTTCCTACTATAGATATTGAGTTTTATCCTATTTTATTTTATTTATTTATTTATTATTTTTTTTTCGAATTTTTGCACCTTCAATTTTAAAACTGGAATAACTACTGTACTGTATTTGCATTTTATGTTAATATCTTGTCATTGCGTCTAGTGCATAGAATAATAATTACGTTTTAAAGACAGATTCTATACAGTAAGTTTTTGGTTAATGGAATTACAATAAGAATTTATGTTTGAGATATTATAAGATTTATTTTCGGATAATTTCTTGCATATATTTTACAGTTGCCTGACTGTGATATATTTCAAAAATGCGAAATCTACGATCATAAACTGGAACAAAACGTTAGGATAATCATGAGGTTGAGAATGACGTATGTTTTTCGTTCGACCTATTGTTTGAGACCTGACTTATATCCTGATGTTAGGCGAAACAAAGGCAAGCTTTTATATTATTTCACGAAATTTTTTTGCTTAAATTGTTAATAATATTGAACTTTCTGCAAGTTTGTTCCCGAAACTTTTGAGCAGTCGATAAAACTATTAAAACGAATAGATTTGAGTTCGATAAGTAGTTTTTTTTTTTTTTTTTAACTGATGTTATGGTTCGATGACAGTTGACACGAGGAATAACATATTTTTTCACTTTAAATTGGCAATTATTTTAAATTACTGTTTTATTGGCATGTTCTTGAGTTTTGATTTCGATTATAAATAAACAATTTTTTTAAATTAATTAATGTTATTAATTTTAAATAAGCAGTACCGTATTGTGATACTTAGGCATCTGAAATCCAAAGTTCATATTTTTTACATTTTATTTCTCGATTTTTTGTATTGCACCTGTAGTGGGTTTCTCCCTTTGTCCATAGCACTGGCTTGGCCCTATAATCAAGTAATAATTTGGCATTAAATCATATTTGTGAGTAAAAAATATTTAATTTTTCGTCCAGGCAATCTGTATATAATTATTCGTATTGCATAATTTTAAAACAATTTCAAAACATTATTCCTTGCTTTATGTTTCATAACTAATTTTGTATTTTCAAAGAATATACATAGAATAGTAATCCATTTTATAATGCTTATATGGTTTATTGCATCGGATGGCCACTCAATAGTTTAGTCTGCTAATGAAATAAAATTACAAGTACAGTATCTATTTTATTTTATTTTTTGTTTTCATTAATTTTATGTTTAGAAATTGATAATTGTAGTTTCTCTGATTGTAACTTAAAAGTTAAACAATCCATTTTCCTGATAGGATTTATGTTAAAGAAACACCAAAGTATTTATCCAGATTTTGTGAAAAATGGAAGGATACACTCTTTAATATGACCAAAGATGTTTTATGTAAGAGTAAGACTCACGTTACATGAATCATATAAGCTTATTTCAATTTTTAAAGAATCTTTATACTAGCGAAATCATTTAAGCCGTTATTCTAAATCTTTTTTGAACCATTGACAACAATGAAATGTTTTTCTCTTTATAGTAGATCAAGGGTGTCAAACTCATTTTGATTCAAGGCCATTTAATAAGCTTTTAAGATTGCCGCCGGCCGTATCACATTTAAATTTTTTTATATTACATTTTGGAATAAGGATTCAGATATATAGATAGGATAATTAAAAACATTGTGTAATCAAATGTATATATTACAAAAATATATAATTAATACATAACTGCTTTTAATTATACATATATTTTTAATTTTATTTCTCGCTGTCAATCTTTAACACTCTGTTAAGCGTTAAAAGTCGCATTTTTTTGTACAAAAACAAAAGCTTAAATTAAAATTTTATAAATCTGAATAACCCATAAATATTTACATTTTTTTAATAAGTTAGTAGCACAACAAATAAATCTTTTAACAAGCTCGTTAGCACGTTTTTATACTGTACACTTTCTTCAAAGAGTGACTGTTTGGAGCTTGATCATTATATTTGTCTATCCAAAAAAAAAAAAAAAATAAAAAAAATACAGGTTCTCATTTATGGCTTTTCGTTTTCTGGTAAAAAAAATTTCGTACAAAACGAAGTAGTCCTTGCAGGAAAGCACTTGGTTTGTGTCGCCGATCTAAAAGATCAGTGTCATCTGTGCATATACATCCGATAAGGTCAATTGAATAAAAACTCGTGCACTTATATTTCATTAAAATCAAATTAGTGTATCATAAATAAATGATGGAATGTTGATGGAAGTTGTGTTCTTGATGCACAACTTCCATCAACATTTAAAACATTTATATTTATTAATTATTTGTGTTCGATGCAGGGTATTTTACATTTGTGTATATTTGATTTAAAGTATATTTTATGTAAAGAATTACGTTTACCATAATGAATGTTTCCATAGTTACTAAGTTGTGTTATTATTATTTAATTTTTTGTTCTATTTGTAGAAGCTGATGATGATTAGAATAAATAATCGAAAGTGCTCCTTTTAACTAGTTGTTGTATACGTTATTTATAATTTCCTGCCATAGTGCTTGATATATTTAGGATATTTGTTAATGGCAGTGTTTACGATTTAAAATTTTTAATGTTTGTTATTATACTAATATTTATGATCTTATTTGAAGCTTTAGATATTTTGTTACACACACAAAAATTTTTTGAACATGTATTGCGATGTTCTAAAAAACTGTTCCATTATTTTAAATGTGCTGTATTCTATTCTATTCTATTCTAAGAGCTGAAGATGGCTTGTAAGCCGAAAGTGCTCTGCTTGCTTAATAAAGCTATAGTTTAAATTTTTCTGAGTTTATTTTGGACTGCTTGAAAGTGCATTACAGAATTAAGAGTATTACATTTACATTATCAAGAAGAGCAGTTTGAGTTACGTTAGTTATTTTAGAAGAATATTTAATAAATTTTGTCAATCTTCAAATTTTACTGTTTTAATTATTTTTGGGTTATAATTAGCAGGAATTGGTCTTTTTGCCTTTGGTTTACTGAGTTCTCCCTCTAAAAAAACATATTTATATGTAAATAATTAAAAGTAATCTTTCAAATAACTTACATTAGTTTTCAATGATTGAATTTTAACATCTGTAATTTTCTTGTCTTGATAATTTCATAGTCCAAAATTATTTACCTTCTGATAAGAGTAAAAGAGATATAGTTTAATTTAGCTCCAATATGATGAAATTTTATTAATCTGGAAAGAAATTTTAATTTTGATCATTGAGTTAAATGTTTTTGATATTGTAAACAGTATTGAAATGTAGATTCAAATTGAATTTACTTCAATGAATTTAGTTTAAATTCATTTTTTACATTAAATATTAATGTAATATACTTTCTAAATTTCATTTGATATGTTATTTTTTATTTTAATTTTAAATTAAAACTTTTAAATTCATTAAATTTAAAATTTTAATTTAAAGATTGATAAAATAAACTTCCTTTGATTAAATATTTAATTATCAAGAATTTCTAAACATTTTATAAATTAAAAAAATATTTACCCAACAGGACATTCACAATATGAATTGATTATTTCCATTTTCTTTGGAATAGTAACAACAAAATAGTGTCCAGTTCTTTGGTTTACTTGAGTTTTGCTTTTCAAAGTCCATTCTATCATATCGAGCTTGGGTATAAACACTGATCTGATATAATTATCAATGAAATACTTGTTTCTTTTGTTTGAGGATGTTTCCAGTATTGATCAATAACTTTTTTTTTCATTTCAGGAATATCATTCATTATTTTTCCCCAAATAATATAGTTTGACAATACATTATAGGCATTTATGCACATTGTGTCATGGTTGAAAGGTTATAAAATTTGTCATTAGGTGGCTATGTTATCATCACATGTGTGTAATACCTAATGTGAACATTATCCATTGGAGCATGATTTTGTTTAGAATTCAATTATCCAGTTATTATCTGTAATTCTTAAACAAATTGATTAAAATGTATAAAGTTTATATTAAAAATATTTCAAATTTGTTAACAAAAATATCCCAGACTTTATTAATGGGATTACAATGTGACATTTGGAACTCTGGGTTCCAGGCTACAAAGGATTTGAGCTATACTTATTTTCTATTATGTATTTAATCTTGTATCTTCAAATTTTGTAAATAGTGAATATTTAAACTTTTGAAATGAATACTAATTTAATGGGGCCATAAAATTTTATATAATTTTATTATACAAAAAAATCAACGGATTAATTGGGGGAAGAGGTAGTCCGTTGATGTAAATTGTCTGTTGTTTTGAGGTATTATTTTTCATGGTATAAAACCATAGTAGAGATGAACTTATTAATTTTAGGCACTTTCATATGTTTACACTTATGCACAACATCTTTTTTATCTCTGCTTGGGCCAACTCAAACTTAATTACAAAGTCTTTGAGCTTTTCTATACATTTTTTATTTTTTTATTTTTTTATCACTATGCTAGATTTTTGATTGCTGTTCTGAAATTCTATCTGGACCATCTGAAAATTTGTCCATTGCTTCTGGAATTCATTGTTTCAGGTCCGTTGATTCAAAGTTCAACTATATTTTAAAAAAAGATGTTTTATATTAACTTTTTCAAAATCCAGGTTAAAATCATTATACTTATGTTAATATTTTATAATACAATAAGATCCCATTTAACATGAGGAATATGTTCCAAAAGCACTAAATGAAACAGCATTAATATGTAAATAATAGGGATAGGTGAAACAGGATAGTGAATTAAAAATATGTACTATTTTTTTATTTTATATTATTATTATTGTATTATATTGATTATAAACATTTTTCATTGCTAATATTGATTTGTATTCATAAATCATTCATGAAAATCAAAAATATTCAAGTAAGTAATTATTGATAGCAAGACATCACATCCATGGCACTTTGTCTTGCCTTTGAACTTCTATCAAAATTTAGATCATTTTGTATAAACTGATCCATACTTTCCGTACTAGTGACTAAACTTGTTTTGAGAAAATCCTTTGCAAGTTCTCCAGCAGACTTTCATATGTACTGCACTGTGAGATGGCATAGGAGTATCAAAACAACAAATTCGTGGGATTTCAGATTTATGTGAATATAACAATTTAAAAAGCTGTGCCAAAGTGAATCAATAAAAAATATAGAATTAAGAAAAACCATGTTATATCAAAACAGTGTTAAGTAGCAGTATTAAACATGGTCTTACTATATATATCAAAACAGCATTAAACAGAGCAGCGTTAAGCATGGTATTACTCATTAGGTAATTATTAATAATAATCTAAATTTATGGTGAATAATAGATTTAGCTGCCTCACTACTATCAGGTTATATTATCATCATCATCAAGAATAATTTAGAAGAGATTTATCCTTGATTTTTCTTATCATGAGTTGTTTTTAATACTATTCCTGCAATTGCTTTTCAGTTAAGAAGTTTGTTTCTCTAGAAGTTCATTTTTTAATTGCTTTTACAACTAAGTAATCAAATAACATACTAATGTATTTACTATATTTTGTTTGTTTCTCTATTTATCTAAGTTGTTATTAAAAGTTTATTAAAATAATAAGTATAAAAAAATCAATATTTAGGGGAATGATGACAAAACAATAAAGAACTGTTGGCAAAACAAAAAAAGAAATAGAAGCTACATCAATTTTTTACTTTTAGTTACAAAAGAATCTAAATGAAAAATTGAAATTTTAAAGAGTATTTCTGTAATTGAAGAAAGCAGAATATTAAATGGTAGAAAATTTGTTTATAATACAAAATAAAATTTGCATTTATGAATATTCTTCAAGAGACATGATCTTGTGAGTCTGTCATTTTGCTCTTCAATTTAGAGAATATTTTCTTCAAGCATATTGTGATTTGTATTTCTGTGATATAGTAACTATCAAAATATTTAATATGTAAAAGAATAAGCCAAGTACAATATTAAGGAATTAAGATATTTGTTACAATTTAGATGTGGCTACTGGTTGATGATTTAAGAAACTAAAACAATAATGAACAAAGTCTTGATTCTGGAAAACAACATACAATAACAAACGAGCTTAAATATCAAACCAAAATTTTTTTTGACTCAATATTTAAGTTTGTTATTGTGTGCAAAAATAATAATAATAATAAAAGTAGCCACATCTAAATTGTAACTAATATCTTAATTTCTTAAAACTGTACTTGGCTTATTTTTTTACACATTAGATGTTTTTGGTGGGATATCATTTATGATTTAGATGAAATCATTTTTCTAAGAGAGATTTTAACAACAATATGTTAATATGTCATTGATGTACAACAATGTGTTAATACATCATAAAATACCCTCTTTGTTTTTAGTCCAATTATAACAAAATTTTTAGGAAACATTTATTAACATAATAAAAATACATACATCAAATTTATGTTGAGCCATATAATACATAGAAGAGTTCAAAATGAAAGGATCTCTTATTTCCTTTTTTTTGGGCCTATTGGGCTGCATTTTTCAGAATGCTTTATATACTGTATCATTCACATTCTAGATTTATTTGAAATAAGTTGAATGATGTAACCTATAAAGACATTTTTAGAAAAGAGAATCATACTTTTTTAATTTTAGCTCAATTGAGTCAAAACTGTAGATGATTTTAATTAAGCTACAATATGCATATATTCTAAATTTGGTAGAAAGCAGTTAAAGAATGAGATATGTAGAGGTGTTTATGAAAAATGGACCCCATTTTCTCCTTTATTTTGATCTGATGATATTGAAATTTTCAAAGGATCTCAATTAATCTAAGAAATATATATATTCTAGATTTCATTGATATTAATTGAACGATGTGTCCTGTAGAGATGTCTGCAAGGAGGAGAAGGAAGAGAAAGAGAAGAAGAAAAATGATGCTTTTTTGTCAATTTTTACAATTTTTAAACTACTCTGGTTATATTATTTATTGGATTTGATACTTCAAATTTGACAGTATTTTCTTAAATACTTTTTTAAATATAATTTCCAGAATAATAATAATTAACTTAAGACCAAAGTTGCAGCTATTCGAATTTTGCCTATAATGATTCTAGTAATAAGAATCAGTCAGTGACCACTGTATTTGGTTTAAAACAGAGATGCACACACTTGTTAAGACCAAAGGCTGCATCGATTCATTGTGATTTATAGAAGAGGCATCAAAAACAACCATGAAAGTTGTATATCATAGCATGCTTATTAATTACATGTTACAAAGAAACATAATCAAAAGTAAATAAAGAATTCGTAATTGGATACATGGCATTGCATTGATTTATCTTTTATTTTATGTGAGGTTCGATATTTGTAGTAATCAAATGTAAAATTGATTTTAAATTTTCATCAGTTAAGCGACAGTGCTATGTGGTGCGTATGTACAATTTTTTTAAATTATCTATTTCATGCACACAAATACAGTAAAAATAAAAAATGTTTATTATTACAAACGTGATTATTATTTTTTCCTTATTGTTTAAAATCATTATCATTGAATCACTAAAATAATTTCACATCAGAAAAATATTATTTGAAAATGGATTGTTCAAAACTACAAATAATATTTTGTTAATTGTGTGACTTGTCAAAATAATGTGATGAGGCAGGCTGCCAACATATCAATGCAAGGCTGCAGTTTGTACATCCCTAGTTTAGAGTCACTGCTATGCCTCTTAATATTACCTCTATTACAGATTAAGCTTGTTTCCAATTTTCATTGAAATGTCTGCAGAACAAATTTTATTTGATTGAAAAATTATTCCATCATGAAACAAAACATTTGAAATATGACATTTGAAATAACTACAAATGAAATTATTATTTCATTTGTAGTTATTTCAAATGTCATATTTATTGAAATGCTATATTATTATGAAGTTAATTAAATCATGATTCTCATAAAATGTTTGATAAATCACTCAGAATGAAAAAAGTACTATATATAATTGTAACATTAGTTACAAATAGAATAGTTTAATTTTTTAACATCACTATGATTACATTCAGAAGAAGTTTAAGCCATCTACAGGAATACATGAGAAATGAAGACTTCTGTTTTAACTGTTTGCCACTTTTAGTTTTGACTTGGAAAAACTAGAAATTCCAGAATTTGAATAAGAAATATTTGATATTTCAAGTTTGACCTAGGATATACTAGAACATCTGACAGCATTAGGATGTTCTTGTTTTGACTAGTAAATTCTAGTATTTCTTGAATTCAGGTTTGTCCTGTAACATATAACCAGAGCTATCTCAATTTAAGGGCATTGAATAAAAGGCAGAATTTCTTAGGTTTGTTAAAAATAAAATATCCTTTCATATAACACTGATATAATTAGCAATGTGATTAGATGTCATTAACACACTAGCAATTGGAGAAGCTAGTTAGAAACAGAAAAATTTGTATATCACACCATTCATTCACTTTATGAATAGTGTGATATACAAATTTTATTGATATGACAGATGGTGCTATGTATCAGAATTCTCTGCCATTAAAGCAAACTTTCCAGAATGATGAATTTTGATACTACCTTGACTAAAACACAAACGGTTACTGCTCTGCAATCATGCAAAATTTCCAAAAGACTACAAGCACTATCGAGCAATAGAATACATTTTTCTGTTAAAAAACAAAACTTTTATTATGGGAGTGCTTTCGGCAATTCACCATCATCAACCACTACAAAAGAATACAATGTTCTCGAACACTAAATTCCTCAATTTACAAATTTAAAATACATTCTAATTCATCGATATTCATAAATTAACATTAATAAAATAAAATATAGCTATGGTTAACATTTCACATATAGGTACAAAATTTTCTTAAAATTATAGTAAAATAAAATTAATAAGATAATAAAACAGAACAAACATTGAAATATAAAGTTAAATTATAACTAAATACAGCTAGTTCTCGACTTACGACCACGATCGGTTCCGACAGACCAGTCGTAACACGAATTGGTCGTAAGTCGA
>WUQG02020373.1:0-11454 GCA_011317285.2 Androctonus mauritanicus | reverse complement strand
AAGGAGTGGGACCCGAGACTCGAACCCGGGTCCTCCAGAGTGGAAAGCCGAAGCGTTTCCACGCGGCCAATCCGGCCTAAAGACCCGGGTTCGAGTCTCACCTCTTAAAAATATTTATCATGGGGTCCGGGCCCGGCCCGTCGATCCCCGTCCTCCACAATCCGGTTGACCTCTCTGCAGGGGTGGGCAGCCTGTGGAAGGGCTTGTTTCGCCCCGCCACTTAGTACTCTTGCTGAGTGGAAAGTGGCGTCATCTGTTGACAAAAAATATATATAAAGAAGGGCATAGTTTCTATGGTGATCATTCCAATTAGGAGGCCCCAGGGAGACTTCCGCTCTGGGTCTTGATAGCTGTAGATTCTCCACTGCCTACGGATTTAGATAGATAGATATAATAAAAAGATGTCACCATATATACCGCCGATTGGGCTATTCAAGCAATAAAAAGAATCCGACAGAGGGCGTCAGTGGACACTGCTGAACACTATTGATGCAGCAAAGAATAGTATTATCCAGATTTAAGGCCAATTCGAGTACTCGGTGATAATACTCGAACCTGATACGACAAGTCTTTCGCCGTCATAGTTCGGCACAGAGCCATATTTAAGAATAAAGGTTACCAGACTTTGCGAACGCCATGATGTACACAAACGCCCTCGGTCGGATTTTTTTTTTTTTTAATCAAAATTTTCCTCTCTACTTCCTATCACATCGCGTTTCCGAGAAAAAAGGTAATACGGGTGGTAACTGGTAAGATACACCCTGTATACTGTTACTGCATACTGATCAATTTTATATAAATTTTAATATTCCTCTATTTAAAAATTATATAACCAATTAAAATTATTCTATTACAATCAATAATAAGTAAAATATTAACTTTGTAGATTAAAAGCAATTATACCGTTAATTTTTTAACTACAAATAAACAATTTTGTATAAGCAATTTTGGCGATTTTTTTTTTCGTAATCCGGCTGGAGGGAAATTCCGAACATCTGGTAGAGAATTTAATCGTTTGGCAGTGTTTGCTTTCGGGCAGTAGTAAAGGATTACATTATGTTATGCAGGGAATATATTTATTTTATATGATATAAAAATTAAAATCAATATAAAAAAAGTTTAGATAATGGATTTTCAGAATACGTTCTTTATTTGGTTGGAAAAATGGTAAATTCATGATAATGTTTACTTTTTATCGGACGTGACATATAATGCAAACTTTTAAATTTTTAGTGATCATAGTTACTAAAGAGGTAAGTAATGCTTAATTTATTATTCTTTCGAACCTCTGGATTAAAGTATATTGTGATAATTAAATAATATAACCGTACCGTCTTAGAAAAACTGCACTTTGTACCCCACCAAGTATGTAGAATTCTTGAAACACGAGTAAAGAAAAAAGAATATTGTTTATGAAAGGCTAAAAAATTTTTAAAGTTGTTTCTTTGTTAAAGTGATCGTGACAATTACTCGAAAGCGTTTACATTCGTATTTATTACCTTTTAATATTTGCCATCACATATAAAAAGTTAGCGCATTCTTACTTTGATTAATGCAAATTTTTTCCCCCATTTAGTAATGGAAGTCTGGAAATTGACAATAAACTAACGCTGATGAAATATGAGAGTATTTGTAATCTAATACTCGCTGACCTTGATGATAAATGCAGTATTTGGTTCCAACTGCAAATTGAATAGTCCTCTTTGTTGATTTTATCGCTAAACCAAACATGTTCTTTATTTATAATCAGAAAGGCAAAGAGATTTTAAAAATGTTTACATTTTGTTTTAGTTGGATAAAAGCTTTTTACACATTCTTTAAAAGTAAGTTGTATATGCTGTAATTTAAAAATACAAATATAACAAAAATATTGTTTCATAAAAACAAGCAAAATTTCCAAAGTTAAGTTTTAATTTTACAATTTAGAGGCATTCTTTAATTAAATTATTAATAATATTACTTTTCTAGTAATTAATATCAAAATATGCTTATTAAGTTACAAAAAAAGCAATAACTCAGGATAAATTTATTTAGTAAAAAAAAAGGAATGAAATGCTACCATATTCATTTTCATTTATAGCAATGATTCCCAAAATGGTCTTTATCAACCCCTAGGGGTCGACTCCGAACTGCAAGGGGTCCATGTCAGCAAAAACAAAAATTGGGGGTGCATGAGATGTAAATGGAGGTCCACGAGAATGGATCCCATGGATCCCCATGGATCCCCATTTAAATCTCATGCATCCCCAATTTTTGTTTTCGCTTTCACTTTGGGAATCATTGAATTTATAGCAAAGAATTACCATTACTTTTTTTAAATTGTAATATAGTATTTTTATTACCAGAAACTCAAAAGTTTCAAATTTCAATGTAATAGATAAAAATACTAACTATTTTTCTCTCATTTCAGGATATAAGTAATTGCTAATCTTTGTTCTATACAGATTTTGATATCAAATTTGTTGTTTAATATATATGTGATGATTGACTTAAATCATTCTGTTAAAAATGAAAAAATTTTTGCCAATGGATATATTGAAATAAATATCAGTTAGTTCTGTTATAGGACATTGCATATTCAACAGACCAAATTTCTGTTGAGTTTTTATTTAATTTTATTATAAATTTTTGTCATAATTTAATAATTGAATGAATTTTTAAAGTTATTGTATTATATGTGGAATATTTTATTCAAAAAAGATTGAGCTATAAAATTTGTTTTGACATTATATAAATAAATAAATGTAATTGTTTTTAATTTTAATGGAAATAAAATATTTTTTTTAAATAGGTAAATTAATATATAGATGATAAAATTTCATTTTTATCATTGCTTTTCTGCTGATCTTCAGAAAATTACTTAAAAGTTTTGTTATATAAATATGAAAAGATAAGTAGAATTTATTTTTCTATATGAAATTATCATCACAGATATATCTAATTTTCATAATACTATAATGAAAAATATCAGTGACTTTAGAATCATCACTTAAATTCTCATTATTACAAATTAAATAATAGGCTTTGATTATAAAATTCTCAGTAGTGGTTATAAAACAAATATAAAAAATATCCAGGGAGAACTTTCTAATTTTATAAGTATTTTCAGTTATTCTTATTTTGTATAGATACATTATTTCAGCTATAAATTAAAATATTTAGATTTATAGAATATTTTCATTTGTAATATAAACTATATTTTTTTTATAGTACTATAATATTTTCATAATATTCGATACAAAGTCAATACAATTTTTCTTTGTAGAAATTAAAGTAAAATACATTTAATATAGTTTATATGAAAATAACTTTACTTTGTTATTCTTAAACAACAAGTAGCAAAGGATGATTAATATTATTATAGAGATCAAGGCTTCAAAAACCATTTATCCTTAATGATTACAAATTATCAAAAGAAGTCTAAAGATTAATGTTTAAGCAGGGATAATTTTTCATTATAAAATTCTTCTTATTTTGTTTACATCAACTTGTTTATCTTTTCTCCTTGCAAATATTATAAAAGCTTTATCTTTTGAAAATATTGGGACTAAAAACAATCAGTTTTAATTCCCAGTCAAAATGGATTGAAAATTTCCACACTGCTCTAGAAACTAGTCTAATATTTTCAATTTGTAAAATTTTGTAATTTATTTTTAGAAATAACAATATAAAAGTAGCATTCAATACAATCAAATAACAATCAATGCTATCTTATAATTTGATATTTTTTAATTAAATGATACAGATAAAAAAAAAATCATAAGTGGAAAATGACCCACAACGGTAATAATTTTAGTAGTAATAATAGATAATGGAATACTGAATCCTTCAAGATAGTAAAATAATCTAGAATTGGATTGTGTTCCAAGATATAAAATCATCTGAAATTGAACCTGGATTTGCAAGGTGGCAAAATGATTACTTTACTATGTAGCCATTGACAGACTAACTATTTCCAAATTTCCATAACTGTTGATAGTTTTTTCTTATGAAATCATGAGAAAACAAACATATCAAAGAAAAGAAAAAAAAGCTGCGAATCATTTTCGGTGAAGAACCTATCTGGTGAAAAAGCCAGCATTTTTATAAGTAGCATTTTATGATATTAAAGAATATAATAGAAATATGTTATCAATCAATCAAAAGGAAGATTTTGATGATCCAACCATTTTCAAAGTTAATAAAAATGAATGGAAACAATGATTTCAGATTTTTACTTAAGATGCAAATTATAAAATACATTAAATTTTAATTATTCTGAAATTTAGAAAAACATGCTTCTTTATTTTTGGAATAATTTAAAATTATACACAGGATTTATTTATCAAGCTTTTATTTGCTAATTTATTAATTTAGAAATATAACTGATATATTATTATTTTTTCCTAACATTTTTATGATTCAATAAATGTGTTTTAATTTATTGCAGATATGCAGTTTAATTCTACAATGATGAAAAGCTGGGTTTTGTTCAAACCTTGCTATTGTAATTTAAAGACTGCCTGTATATATATTATCATTATTTTTGTTTAATAAAATCTATTGCTATTCTGTTTAGAATCTAAAGTATGAAAATTAGATCACTGCAAATAAATATATTGTCTCCATAAATTTATCAATAATAATGCAATTTGCTAATTTTAACTTTTCATTTTTTAGAATTACATATCGAAATAAAATTAGTAACATAGATAAAAATTAAACATTATTAATTATTTCAATTTATATTATGTAATAAAATTGTCATATTTAAAAAAATAAAAATATATTAAAATCCAATCTAGAATATTTTGAATGTGAAACATATTCTATGTGCTGTTTCTTTGAATACAACAACTGTAATCATTTACCATATAAATATGTTTTTTATAGTAATTGTTTAATACTGTGAAGACCCAGAATTTGGGTCGATGCAAGGTGTCACTCCCCCATTTCATCAAAAATTATGAAAGGAATTTGAACAGAGTGACACTTTAAAAGGAAAACAAATGATAAAAATATTGTACTACTGGACCAGAGAATCTTGTCTCCACAACATAAAGAAATAATAATAAACAATAGAAAATAGCTGATCAAATATATGTTATACATGCAGGTGTCTCAAAAGATAAAAAAAAATGGAAAACACAAGATGACATCTTTCGCCAGGAAAAAGATGAAAGAAAAGGTCAGTAAGTTTTATCCAGGACAGAGATAAACTAACACAAGTAAGTAAGTCTGCCCTGAGAATTGAAACAGAAGATAGGAAAAATGTAGCAGCAAAGGTGATTCCATGTCCCGTCTTGTTGATGGACGTCTGACAAAGACTAGGGAATGAAGACAAAGAATAAGGACTGAAGTATATTTCTTTTACTCTCTCTCTCCCAGGTATGATCTTTCGTGTCAAATAGCTCTCTCGAATGAAATATGTTAATATTATGTTTTATTTCCTGTATATTTTAAATAAATATATGCTATCTTTTTATATGCATTTCTGAATCAATTCTCCTATCCTGGATCTCTGTGTCACTTATTCACAATCCTTATTCAAAAATACACTAAAATTTTATTGATACACATTTTTATATCGGCCATCCACTGTGGAATCCTCACACTGATGTCAGAGGAAGGATTATCAAATGATAAGATCAAGATACCAGTTTACATATGTTTCGGGATCCTCACAAATATTGACACTCAAATATGAAATTTGTTTTCAATTAATATTCTGGATATACATTTTTGGATATGTTATTGTTTCATCTGTGTAATAATCTTTAAATTATATCCTAATCTGTTTTATACAGGCAGTCCCCAACTTACACAGATGGATTGTTCTGCGAAACATACACATGTTGTAGCATATACAGTATAGTACTGACATGTCATAATAATGCAACACTAAAAATAGTCATATTAAAGAATAAGCCTATAAACTGTGGTAAAATAATTACTCGGAGAATCCAGATTCATTTCTAAATCCTATACCTCCAGGTTTGTTCTGACGCATTACTTTAAAATAACCTTTCAAAAGTAAATTATGAGGGATCATATTTTATCAATTCTACGTATGTCAGATCTGTGTAAGTTGAGAGTGCCTGTTCATTTATTAAATTGTTTTAAAATTGTGAACAATTCTTAACTATTCCTATAAATTAAAAATATAATGTATTTCAAATGTTCATGAATGTATATTTTATTTCAATTGTTTAAAACATTTTTTAGTTGTTTTTTAATTTTTAAGCTATTTCATTTTTATGGAAATATACAAAAAAAATTATTGACATGATAACACTGAACAGGTTAGTAAAAGTTTTTTAGATTTACTTCGGTTGCAAAACTTAATCATTTTCAATATTTTAATTTGTTATAACATAGCTTTTGATAAATATATCTTTGTGGTATATTCTGCAAATATCAAAATTTTGGCCAAAATTATATAAATTAATTAAAAGTTTTATCAATTTTTATTAATAATTATGGCTAGTTTTGCAACCATTATATTCATTTATTTATTTTGTTAAAGTTTACTAATATGATTTAAATTTGTTTCAGAAAATTATGTAATTTTATTAAAAAATAAGATGCCTGATTACGAGATTTAAAAGAACTTGAAAATATTTGCAATATTTCCAAAAGAAACAATAGAAGATTACAAATATTTTTTCAAATATTATATGTTGACATAGTGTTTGCATGAAACTATTGCATTGAAAAATCATAACTATTTTGTGAAAAATATTATATTAGATATATTTTAGTTCAATTTTTTTTATAACATTTATCTTAAATTCTAATTAAGATTTAGGAGCTTAAATATATATATTACTTTTATAGGAACTGATTCAAAATAATTAAGAAAATCAGATTAATTTCTTTTATATTCTATTAATTTTTAGTTTATTAAAATCTAAATTTATTTTTCATATTTCAGAATTTCACATTATGGATGAAGAAGGTATGTTCATATGTGATATTTGCCAAAAAGGATTTACTATGTTAAATAGTTTTAATGCCCATATGAGAATTCACAGGGGAGAAATACCTTTCCAATGTGACATCTGTAAACGAGGTTTCACCCAAAAACAACAATTGATATCCCACATACAAATTCACACAGGGGAGAGACCATTCCAATGCCATTTCTGTAAACATGGATTTATGCAAAAACATCATCTCATAACTCATCTTCAAGTTCACACAGGAGACAAATCATTTCAATGCCACATTTGCAAATGTAATTTCACATCAAGAGCTTATTGGATGTCACACTTAAGTATTCATTCTGAAGATAAACCATATTGTTGTGATATTTGCTTTCAACGTTTTTCTAATAAAAGTAGCTTATCAAATCATATGCGAATTCATACAGGAGAAAAGCGTTTCTGTTGTGATATTTGCCAGAAAAGATTTTCCAAGAAATTATCATTGGTAAAACATTTACAAAATGTTCATGGAAATAATTAAAATTTGTATATCATTTATGTACATAATAAGTTTCATTGATGATTATTTTTTACTGAATATGTATAAATTATTAAAATTTTAACATTTGTGCAATTTTTTAATATTTTCTATATGAATGAATGCATGCAATTTACTCTTTGAGAGAAATCAGATCATAGTAATTAAATGCCAAATTTCATAAGTAAAAATGTTTTATTTAAAAAGCCATTTTTACAGTATTAAAAAATTCTATTGCATAAAAATTATTTGTATCTTTACTTTTGTCAAGCAATTATTAAAGTTATATATGTTTGAAGTAATAGAAAAATTTTTTATGCTTGACATTTTTAAACTTTATATTGAAAATTTAATTTTTTTCAACTATAATAGGATAATGTATATCGATAAGACAGTATTTCGTATAAAGTTTGTTTAAAATATTTATTTTGGAATACTTCAAAGTTACATTATGAGTGAATCCAATCTCAAAGATCATGTAATTACAGTTTTTTAAAAGACTTTTTATTGATTATAAGAATATCTTTTTCAGGTTTTTTCAGGTTCAAAAACCTGAAAAAGATATTCTTATAATCAATAAAAAGTCTTTTAAAAAACTGTAACTGAATTATGCTGGAACAAGTAATATTTTTCTGTAATTCTTTGGATCCTTTATTTATATTAAACAGTGTGCATATGAAGAAAATATCCATAAGAAAGAACATGGCTGTTTTATATCCAAGTAAAGTTTCTTGTTCCAGATATCAAGATCTTGCAGGATCAATTAAGTTATCAAATAAAGTCCTATATCATTTTAGTTT
The DNA here is from genome assembly GCA_011317285.2 of Androctonus mauritanicus. NCBI lineage: Eukaryota > Metazoa > Arthropoda > Arachnida > Scorpiones > Buthidae > Androctonus > Androctonus mauritanicus. The sequence goes on along the minus strand of WUQG02020373.1, from coordinate 3,211 downwards.
AGCTAATTTCTAAGGTTAGAATTTTTTTACTAATATTAGATTTAATAAATAATTTTTCTCCAGTTGTTTGGAAACAATATTCTATTAAATTAAATATTATATGTACAACTCTTGCTATTTTTTTCAATTAATCATATTTAAACTAAATATAAAACATATTTAATGTGAAATTAATGAAGAACCTGGCAAAACAAAAAATCCAAGTAATAAAACAATTTCCTTTTTTTATTATATCAAGGTAATCAGCAATAACTGCAACTACTTGCTTCAAAATTAATATCCAATAATAACAACATTATTCAACTTTCATCTTTTTAAACAATAGTTATTATCTAATCAGTTATTTTTAGCTTTCTTTATCATTTACATAATTTTTGAATATATACTGATGCAACTGATCAACTTATATCAGATGAATTTTAATTCTAATTTTCTCTCAACATTTAATAGTCACAAATTAATTGCTAATGTATTTTTTGTTTCCTCAAAACATTCTATAGTCAATTCGTGATAAGTCAAAGTTCGTTTATGTTGAAGTTTTCACTTGGTCCCAATACTAGCATTAAATTTTAATTGTTCGTGATTAGTCAAACTTCTGATAACTGGTATTTTGTGCCGGTCCCGACAAATTCGATTTATCATGAATTGATTGTATTACTTTTAAAAAGTTAAAAGTAATAGTATGTTGTGAAATAATTTTACTGAGTGTACATAAAATTAATTGACAAGCCCAGATTACCAGTTTAACTTTATATTTTATTCTGGGGTCTCATTTCTCCATATAAATATTTGTAATTTCTAATTCATTGGACTGCAGATTTTATTCTTAGATCTTGGAGCAGACAAAGTAAACTAAATAGATGGAATTATGGTCAAAAATATTTTGTAATTAACAAAACTCATATTCTTCAATAGGTCATTATTTTATAATAAAGGATACATTTACATGGTTCCCTCGTAAATGTATCCTTCATTACAAAAGACTGCATAAAAAAAATTCATGATGATAATTTTATGCAGTTGGAATGATGAATGCAAAAATCATTACTTTTATTATAATATACTATTTGCTTTCATGATTATGCATGAAACATATTGTGTATTGTGAAGTCAATTTACAAGAATAATCCTATAATATGAATGATTTATAAATTTATATACAAATAGTCCTCTACTTGTGACTGTGATGTAATCAGTAAACTCTGTGATTAATCAACATAATTCATACGTATTTGAGTCCATGAGCAATGGTCTGATATGTGGAAAGCATCCTTTTTGTTATCGTTAAGTTTATTATAATAATGTGGAGTATAATAACAAATACTCGTAGTGGGCATTCCTGATTTTTGACTACTTTAACTTAAGACTCAGGTTTTTGAACCCATCATAAGTCAACGATTATATATATTTATACTATTATAATAAATATAAATTAATTGTGCAAGATGATTTTATATATCTTCAATTCAAACAGCTTATAATTTTATGAAAAATCATTGTTCTCATATTAAACATTTTTATTTACAAACAGTTTAATAATAAACTTAAAAATACATTTTCTACACAGCTATAGTTTGCAGACAAAACATTATGTACATAATCTCAAATAGAAAAAATGAATGAAATATATTTCAAAATTTTGTTGCAAAATATATAATATGGAAGTAAAAACTTTAAATTCACATGCGTATATCAGCATTAAAATTTGAATAAATGAAATATAAGTATAATATACAAAAATATTCCCTTGAGTTTTTTTGCAAAAATTTTTAGTAGTTTATTCATTTAAAAGATACCTCCAGTTTGTTGTTGAAATACATCAATGGTATCTTCGTCTTCCATATCTAGACCGGAAGGAGTATCCATCTCACTAATGGGCTGTCCATCAAAACGGAACCTTACATTCTGTATATTAAGACCCTGTTCAAATTTCATAATATAAAATGATTCAAAAGAAATAAAATACAATAAAGAATGAATATATAATAAAAATATATATAAAAATATTAAACATTATTTTTCAGTTCCTTAATATAAGATATCATTATGCTGGCCTCAAAATGTTTTCTTTTTATAAAATTTTTATATCTTTGTACTCTTGTGAATCATTAAGGAACATTGTTTATTTTCAAAATTTGTTAAATGCAGTCAGAAATTAAATATTTTATAATTTAAAAACTGGCAGGTGTTCAATATAATCAAATAAATGCTATGTATATATTATTGATAAGAAATATTTTCATTCAGAAATATTAAAATATTGTTAATTGTCTCTCTGTTTTACTGTTTGGAGTAATCTGTTAAACAGCTATAATTGTCAAACTTCAGCATAGTTATACATGTACAAGCAAAACTATTTTTGCAATATAATCCTCATATTTAAAAATAACATACAGCTAAGGAGTTATTTCAGTTTTTCTTATAAATATAATGCACAATACTGTTTTAAAATACTTTTATAAATAGTGTCGGAATCGTCATGTCAATGCAGATGTGATAATTCCCAATATATCTGACCAATTATAAAATACATATGATTAGATGCTTGAAAAAAAGAATTTGAAATTATGATGAATTATTTTTCTGTTTGATATTTCTTATCTGCTATCTTTGATATAATTCTTATGAAAAATTACATGATTTTTGCTTCAAAAAATGAATTTAAATCAAAAACACAAATGAAGGTTACTGATTTGATTTAATAAACCTTCACAGACAACATATAAATGGTATTTTGCATATATTTCCAGACTAACTAGCTATTCGTTTATTTAGTCCAGCGTTTCCCAACCAGGGTTCCCCGGAACCCTAGGATTCTGTGAAACATTGTTAAGGGTTCCGTAAGAAATAAGGAAATAACATAAAAGTCATAAAAGGGAAAACAATTTTTTTCCTGATTCGGTATTGTACTTGGGTAACTTTGGTGGAGGAAGCGGGTATGACTGTGACAAGAGTCTAGTTGATGATAATTGAAAAGCTGCCTTTGGCTGTTTGGCTATACTTGGTTAGACTTTTCAGACGTCATCAACAGTTGTATGAATTTCTTTGTTACTTGTGTTACCAATTCAATTGTAAAAAAAAATAATAAAATTTTTTTTTAAATGGAAGGAGATTAACTTGAGTGAATTATTTATAGATTAACTTATTCTTTAGCAATTTTCGTTAAACTGTACATTGGCATTGCAAGGCTATGCATGCAGCACGAGTCTAA
>WUQG02020362.1:0-11454 GCA_011317285.2 Androctonus mauritanicus | reverse complement strand
AAATATTTTCAAGGGGTGGGACCCGAGACTCGAACCCGGGTCCTCCAGAGTAGAAAGCCGAAGCGTTTCCATGCGGCTAATCCGGCCGATGAGAAAAGTATTCAATAGAACATTGACCACCAAATTTGAACCTTCAAATTCAATTAATAAATAACTAGAGCAGTTTTTGGTAAGGTTCCACTCGATGAGTTTAAGAGCCAGAGTATTACAGTATCTCCATCAGGACTACCCATATTCTAAATGGGGTCAGCCGTCAGATGGGAGTTCAACGATTCAGTCCAGAATCTTTCCTGAAAATGAAGTTATGGGATTCGGGAATTAAATCTGGAAACTCAAGTGAAGTACAGCACGCCTCCATAGTGGCTATCCAGCCGACACTAAAACAATATGAAAACTTGCAGAATTAGAATGATTTGAAACAAAAGCAAACAAGTGTGGTTTTCTTTTTCTTTACAGATAATATTATTCAAGCAGTAAAGGTATTTCATATATTACTTGAGTTTTCCTTAAATTTCAACAAATCCAGTCAAGATAAAGGAGATCACAATAATATCTCTTCCCTGTAAACACCTCTACAGATAGCATTGTTTAATAGCTTTTGATCAGATTTGTAATATAAGTATACTCTAGTTCAACCAAAATTTTCTTAAAATTTTGGTCCAATTGTGCCAAAATTAAAAGATGCAGAAGAAGAAGATTGTCTTCTCTATAAACGCATCTATATATCGCATAGTTCAATTAATTTTGAACAAATCTGGAATGTAAATGTTTCTTTGTTATTTAAGGCTTCCTGAAAATTTCAGCCAATAGTCAAAATGAAGAGAGTAGAGAGTCTTATCTTAAGTTCTTCTACAGGTCATATCGTTCTATCGATTTCGAACAAATTTTATGTATTATAAACATTATATTTGTGATAAAATTTATAACAAGTATAAATTTATACTTTATATTTATTATAAAATTCAGTGGAGGCTCGTGACTTGAAATCATAGGCGTGCTGCAACTTTCGAAATATGTATACAAACTATAAATACAGTGTATACACTATATTTATAGTGGATTTGGATAATATATCAAAAATACGGTAAAAATAAAAAAAAAAAATTTAAATTAAACATCATTGTTTATTGTTGATAAAATTACAGTTTGGTATAATTCAAAATTACTTAAAAATAAAATATATTCTTGTTTTGTTTCATGAAAACAATACTGGGCAAGATTCGAGATTACGTGCAGCGAGTTTTCGCGTCTATCAGTAACGCGACGTACCGAGGTCAAATCATCGCGCCGCAAAGCCGTCCAATCCGTCGCCACATAATTTTTTTTTTATATTATCATTCTTCCCTTTAAATGTTATGAAAAAAAGAAACAACATGAAAGAAACTACATGAAAAAAGAAACTTTTGCACGTATTATATTTGGGAAAAAAGAAGAGATCATGTTATGTGGAAAGTTGACCCCAGAAGACGATATCCGCAAACACCGAATTTGTAGAGGAAAGGGCAAGCCCGTCGGGCAATCCAAATCCGTTTAGGATCCCACTGCAGGTTCTCAGTGATGGATGTGGGCACCGCCACTCGAACTCGTTATTACTAGCGCAACGTACATTTAAACAATAGTGAAATTGCGCGAGGAAAGTGCCGCTTTAACTAATAGCTCGCATTCATCCGTGTCACTATGATGTATATATGCTTGCTCGAGTAGCAATATGGCACTGTGGTAAACACAGTGCCGCTAGCGTCATTCGTTCTCCTAAGTGTTACAAGATAGACTTTTATTATTTTTTATACAAAATAAGAAAATTGTATAAGGTTGTTGATGATAAAATTAAATATAACAAGCAAATATAAATATATATCGAGAAAAATTGGGGGTGTTGCAGTTCTGCAATGCCTCTGATAAAATTAATAACAAATCTAATGTATATATTTATTTCTTGTATTATTTAAAATTTCCTAAAAATTTCGATTTAATCGAATTTAAAAAAAGTTATTAATATGTTAAAATACCGTTGTTAGAATTTTAATCCCAGGAAAAAGGTTTTCATCTAGAAATAATGATATCTAATAAAAACATCTAACATAAGCCACATAAAGCACTGATAAATTAGGATATTTATTACAGTTTAAATGCGACTACTTAGTTGATTTAAGATGCAAAACAGTAACATCAACCAAATAAGCTGCAACTAAATTATTAATAAAACTATCTCAATTTCTTATTATCTAATTGGCTTTTTTCTACATATTAAATATTTTTAATTCGATTTAATATTATTCATTTATTATTCTTTTATTTATTTATTTATTTATTTTAAATTTCCAAATATAGTGTTGCTAAATTCTTTATTACCATCTTGATAAAAATAAACTAAGCTAAACTTCCACCATATTGATTTGCATCTTAAATCAGCGAAGTACTCGCATTTTAAATGCGAGTACTTCGCTGTAAATAAATATCCTAACTTATTAATGCTTTATGTTGCTTATGTTAGATGCTTTTATCATAAACAGGTTTGTCAAAACTGCATTTTATTTACACAAATAATACATAAAGATTCTAGGATATGCCAAACAATATGAAGGAAGAGTCTTCCACATTCTTCGAAGTGATGATAAATTATAAATGAACTGATGTTTATCATCAATTGGTATCTAATATAGAATAAAAATATTCTGATTAATTGAATTCATTCTATGATAAAAAATATTCTTCTTAAGAATTAATAGTTTAATATAATATTAAATCGATCATTAAATGGCAATAATCTTTTCTTATCTACATATTTTACAAAAATATTATAAGTTTTTATAAAGATTACATTTAATAGCATCTATGAATAAGAGAAATAAATACAGTACGTGTTCAAAAATAATTTTGGCTAATTTAAGTTTTAATTATGACGATGCTATTCAATTATTTTCATATTGATTTTGTTGCTCAATTGTTCTATAACGATCATTATAGAAAGTTGAACAATGTGATATTGGGTGTATTTGATGATAACTCTAATCAAATAATAGGTTTTATACTGATTGTGATGGATGCAAAATGAGGAAATGTCTAGATGATATCATTATTCAATAATTTATCTATATAACACATAATTCTGAGAAGAAATAATAAAAAAATATATGTTGCTGAAAATAATGATCCAACTTATCATTCTTATCTAAGGTATTCTTTATAAAATATTACAGCTATTTTTTTTATATAGGCAAGTCTGTACTTTATATGGCAAAAAAATAGTTTTGATTAACTTTTTTAGTATCAGTATAAATCAAAGCATTATTTACACTGATAAAGGCCTCAAATTCAAAGCTAAATAATCTGCGCCCTTCAATCCTATGTGTTTTTAATGGATCTTCATAGGTCCTTAACTCTCTTCCAACTCATCGAACCATACTAGTTACGCCACAGTACATTAGTTGTCCAGCACTTAGCGAAAACCGCTCGTTATTGATTTCTATCGCAGTGAATATTTTTTCTCCACTCTTTCCAAGTCGTCTCTTGATTTTTATTACTTTTACCCTAATTTATGGATGAAACTTATATTTATTTCGTCAAATATTTATTGGGTTAATTAAAGTTTCACTTAAAACATTATAAATTTTAGAACGAATTGTGTATATTAAAAAAAAAAAAATTGCAAATTCAGCAGTTGCACATCCTCTTCTCGGAGTTCACTTATATCAACGGAAAAGCGGTTACATTTCTGAGAAGAAAAGAAAAAAAATATTTTTTCTGAATTTTAATATTTATAGAATATCACATTTCTTGATGGAAAAATATTGATTATTAATAGAGATTTATCATTTGTAAAAGAAATTCTATCTATTTGTAAGAAGTAAATTTTACGGATTTTAATACTGTAGTTGATTTTCTAGAAGTTAGTCGTTTTTAATTTGTTCTTCATGGATCTTAGTACAACTGATAAATCTACACATACAAATAAAAATTAAGTAAATGTATACCATACAAGATTGAAATTAAAATAAAAATTATTATGAAATTTGAAGCAAGTTAAATTCTTATTTTTGTTTTTAAATAAGTAATAATCTCAGTTTTGTAAGGCAAATAATAATGTTAAATGCAATTTATTCGTTTTAACTGAACTAATAAAAAATACTTGCAGAACGCCTTATGAAATCAATTTAAATAAATATTAATATTTATATTGATTATTTAATATAAAAATGTTATTATGAAAATTAATATTCGTAAACATATGTTATGTATTGTAAGCAAGGAATATTACTGATCATTTAATTAGTTTTTCTTGTATAGGATAAAGGATCCGAAAGAATTACTATATATTATTATTTAGTTTTAATATTCTAAGTAATGAAAATCCATAAATACCATAGTTGTAACTGAGTGCAAATTTCTTAAATAATTCATTAAATTGATTTACTTTTAAAATATTTTTCTGTATTAATTAAGCAAATATTAATCTAAAACAATTTATTTTTTTTTTATGTAATACATGCAAAAGTTACCCATTTATATTTTTGATGGACAATTTTCTCCTTACTTAGATATTAAATATGGTAAATATGAAACTTGCTTTTTGTATTTCATTTTAAAGCCTATAACTTCAGAAAAAAATAATCAAAGTTTAAAGAACAGAAATATTTTTAGAATCAAATAACGTAATATTATTTGATTAAATTTCAGTCCTCTGATAATCCATGGAGGACAATCATCATTTTGGATTTTAGCTTTAACAAAAATAGCCAAATTTCTGAAATCAACCCGAAAACGTATATAAAACAATATGAAGTTTTCAATATTTTAAAAAACATGTTTTAGGCCTATTCCAAGAATTATTGGCGAACAAAAACCATCAATTTTGATGATTTCAGAATTCAACAATACAAAAATTTGAATTATGTATTTTCTTGCATTTCTAAAATTTTTTATTTTTGATCCAATGTTGATTATATTTGTTAACGCAATTCTTACAGTCAGCCTGAACTTATCAAATTTTGAAGGTCCCATCTTTATTTTCTGAGGAATTATAGATGATCATGCATACATAGGCACACGCAATATCTTTTATTATACGGCACAGTAAACAATTCTTCCACCTTAATAATGTAACTATGAATGAGAAAATACTTAATTTTGTTTAAATAATTTAAATATCATTTTCCAGATTTTAAAATTTTAAACAAACATAATTTATATACAGTCTTGAATATCACTTACTGCAGGATGTCCTATAGAAAGCTAATGGATTGTGATGAGATTTCTTAATACGAATGAAATGATATTCTTTGTCTTTGTAAATCCTTTGTGAATAAATCAGGAATCTTTTATTATGCAAAGGATTTATTTTTTATTCAGGATTTATTCAAGATTATTCAGAAAGGATTTATAAATATAGAAAATATCATTTCGTTTTTAAAGGAAATAGTATTTTTATATTTGATAAGCCTTTTTAAATTGCAATGCTTTGATTTTTTATTCGACATCTTGCAGAATACACACTTATGAGATTTTTTTATTATGCTCTTAGATTTATCATAAAAATATTAAATATGGAAGCATTAAAATATTTAATTATACGAATTTACGAATATGTCCAAAATATAATTTTCTTAGAAAATTTAAGCGAGTAAAATTATTTTAATGAAATCCATAGAATAATATTAAATATGAAAAGTTTTCAACTATATTTTTAAAATTACATGTTTATTTCGAAAACAATTTGCATTTCATTAAAATAAATTATATTTTCTGTAACAAAATAATTTCATTAGAGAAGAATTCTAAATCGGAATTATATTGTTGAATCATAACAAGAAATGTAGAACAAGCGGCACAACAGACAGAAAATAATGTCAAATAACGAAACTAAAACTCACTCTTTTTATTATTTTCAGGATAAATTTATTCACCATATCATTAAACTGCCATTAAAAGCAATTCTAAAAGGCTTATGAATAAAAAAAAGTTCCCAATTGTTTTCTATTATACAATTTTTATATCATTATGTTGAAACTAAACAGTGGACATATTTAAATTTCGACAATACTTAAATTTCCATTTAAATATTATTATTAATATTTTAATTTAATGTTTAAATTTAAATCTATTTTTAATATTTAAACAATATTAATTTTCCTTTTAGCAAAGTTTTAATTTGAAGGCGAGAGAGAATGCAGACACTAATTAATTAATACCAACACATTCGAATTTACAACTTCAAGATATCATTAAAAATTCGAGAAATATCTTTCAGTTAAAATTTTGATAAATATAAATTTAAATATTATTAATATAAATTTTAATATTCCTTCTTACTTCTTATATAAATTGGAATTTTTATATGAAAAATTTTCGTTAAAAAAAAGTTAAAAATATTTTCAGCAATCAGCTAGTCGGTAGTTTTTAATAATTTGTTATAAATTTGATATAATGTTACTTTTTTTGTTTATAGTTGCCTAAATTTGAGAAATGAAAAAACTTGTCTTGATATTTTTGTACAAATATAATTGATCTGATTTTATTAAATAAACAAATTACAGAAAATATTCTTATTTTTGTATTTAAATACGATTTTTTTTTTATATTTTGCTTGATACCAACATCACCAATAAAATAAAGTGATAATATAATTTATGAAATGCGTAAAAAATCAAAGATGTTTTTTTAGTTTATCTTATCTATATAATCGCATTCTATATCATCGCAGTATAATAATACTGTTGATAAATGGTTGACATCTCTCAATGGTTTCTGCTTGACTTATCGACTTATCGACATTTCATATTATCGGTCTACATAAAGTTGTCAGTCTAAATTCCAGAAATATCAGATCTGGAAAATGTTAAGATCTTGTTGCAATAACAAAAAAAAATCAGATAACGTGATTCAAGTTTTCGATCAATTTTCGATTTAAATTGATTTAACATCAATGTAAGAAATTTTATACAGAAAGCAGTCGAATCATTTTTATTATGCGTCCGCCATTTTGAAATTGTCGGTGAGAGGAGATTAAAAGTTTGATATGGCTTTCCAATGAATTTAATCAAAATCTATCGATTTATTCAATTTATTTGGGGGCATAGAGGTATACAGTTGAAATAGCGTAGTGATCTTATAAGTAGCAATTACCTATCAAAAAAAGTAGATTAAAAATTATTATTACTATTAAAACATTTAAAATAAGTAACTACAGTTTTCTTAATTTATTATAATTTAAATGACTTTTTTGGTCAGACATTTTAATGGTAATTTAAAACTTTGATAACAGCTTATTAGATTACATTCATTCTATTTTTTTTATAGGTAATGTATTTCTTGGTAATATATAACCAAGAAATATCACGAAAAAAATGTTTAAGAGAGTCTGTTTTCAAAAATCATAGAAAATATTTTGTCAAATAAATTCATAAAATCTTCACGTTAGATAAATGATTTCATTCTTGATCCAGCATAAGTCAATGTATGTTAATGTCATCAAGTCTTGAGAAAGAAATCTTTTTCAATTCAATAAATCCATGTTCTAATGAAAGTATTACCTTTTTATTCCTAGTATAATTGAAAACAAATCCTTATATTTCAACAAATTATCATCATATTCATGTAGTTATACAATTCGGAATAAAGATAGATGTTAACATGTGAATCTAATACATCTAACATTATTTTAAGTTAATGTTTATATAATAACTTCAGAAGGTTTTTTTTTCATTTAAGTGAATTCGTGTTTTCAGTTTTTTGAATTTATTTATTATAATAAAATAAAATAACATACTAAAAATTATTATAGAATTCATGTTAATAAGATTAATACTAGGATTGAATAAATATTTCATTAATAAATAAATTAGTTATTCATTAATAAAATATTCAATTCGTAATTTAATAAGTTTTCCTTTTATTTATTGTTGCAATTCACATGAAAATGAAGTTTAATTTATATTTAACATTAAAATGTGAAAGTTTTAAATCTTTTAAAAATTAAATTAAATTATTATGTGATAAGGATTGCTTGTACCATCAGTAACATCATTTTTCAATTTTTATAGCTTTTATCTACTGAAGTCTGTTATTTTTTTTTGAAATTTTTTATGATAAAATTTTTGCAATGATATTTTCTTCGTATGTTTTTGTTCCATAAGAAATTCACTTTCATAATATAATAACTACTTTAGTGGATAGAAACATCTTTCATCTATTCCTATCTTCATAAATTTCCAATATTCCTTCGAGATCATTCGATCTTTGAAGAGGGGAAACAACGTTATGCTTACGTAAATCATTTACTATTCTTAAGTATTGTAATATTCATCATTCCATCGCAAGCGTGAATTTCTAAGCCGATTATACGTCTTCCGATTATCAAAAATTAACATATGCTGAGGGATATGAACGAAGTATATGGTCATTAATACGTTAAGAGAAGAGAGAAAAGAATAAAAATTTGAACACGAAAGTTTTAGCATTTAATTCAGTGTATTCACTTTTAAAAGATGTAAAAATTTACACTATTGTGACTTTCCAAATTAATATGTGGCTATACAATTTTAAAATCACTTTTTCCCGTTTTAAAGATAATAAATAAAGGACTATATCTTTCGACTTAAGACCTAAAAATTTAAAAGAGACTTGGAAATAGGAATATGGAAATGCATTAAATAATTTTTTCTGTAATTTTAAAGCTTGATATAAAGATAATAAAAAAACTATCAATTGTTTTATGCATTCTTTTATTGATTTGCAGATAAAGCAGGAGATATTTATATAGTGGAAAGATAATTTCTGAAGAAGCTGAAATATTTTATATTTATTAACGATGTTTCTATAAAATTTCAAAAAATAGTTTTATAACAATAATCAATTTTATTATTATAATATATCACTTATTTTTAAATAATAAAAACAAGCCAACGAAGACTGATCAATCGATCATGTGATCATTCCCATTAATCGATTTTGTATTTTTTTGAAAATTCAAAATTATCAAATTTAGATAGTTATCAGATCAGTCAAATTAAACAATTCTGATCGCCTTAGCATACTCGATCCTCTATTGGGGAATTTCTATAATATTTGTGACTCATTCATATCGGATCATATTTGCATCGTTTGGACATAAGACACCAGATTGATATGATCCAATATCGATCATTTCAAACAATCTTAGTTCTCTAGAGCAGTTTTTTCAATCTTTTTTTTTTATCTGATAGCACATTTAAACCTATGGTTACACTTCTGCGGCACACTTAAATTATGATAATCAAAACAAAGCTTGCTTATGCATATATAGTTATTATAACAATGATATACTCGCATAACCAATTTAAAGAGGTTTTAATTTTGATATGTACAATTATTATGCTTTGCAGTTCTTTCGAAAATAATTTAATAAATGATCTTTAAAAATTTTTGCGGCACACCGATTGAAAATCACTGCTCTAGAGGATCTCAATAATATATGTGAATTTCATTCAAATTAGATAATATTTGGTCAAAATACTGATTGAAAATATGTGAAAATCTTTTATTGCAATAGTACTCGTAATATTGAATAATCCCATATGGATCACTCTTAACAGATTTCTATCACTAGTGGATCAAACAACATATACGGCTTCGTACAAATTGGATAATATTTACACGAGTTGTGATTGTGGATGGGCATACAACCATAATCACGATAACGCTTGATTGACAAAATTAATTTTTATTTTCTTTTAATGGAAACGATTTTGACATATTGGTGTTAACTGAGATAAAATATTGATTTTTCGTTTTAATTCATCATATTTTTATCTTCATTTTCATCAGGGAATGCAAGTTAATAAAATTTTGTATTGAATCATTGGATAACATCTTTCGATGACAAGTCAGCAATTAGAATTTTAGAATCGTGTTCCATTTACAGAAATAACTAGGTAACATCTAATGATAATTAATTAATTTTCGTCGAGAAATAAACGTTAAATGACGTGAAGCAACTGATAAATTTACTATAATTACAGTTTCGAATTCAATATAATTAGCAGTAATTTTAATGACGATTACACCAACGTTAAAATTATCAATTCTCAATTAAAAAAAAATAAATAGCAAGTTTTATATAATTCTGTTTTCTTCTTAATGTATTCGAGTAATCTGGGAACATATCTGAGATATAATCAAATTAAATTTTCTCCTAGTGTTGACTTGATAATTCTTGTTAATAATAATTCATAATTTAACCAATTATTTTTAAATATAATATTTGCCAGCATTTTAAACAACTAGTTAGTTTTAACTGCTTCAATAATTTGACAGTCAACTAGATTTTCTCTATTTTAACTCTTATATCTATCTCTGCAACTGCAATATTTTACTTTGATCAAAATGTCTATATGATAAAATGAAATCTAATAGCATTCATCCTGTAGATTATAATCTAGTATAAAATTTCTTCATTTAAAAATCATAATATTATTGTAATTGGAGTTCTCTTTCAGTTATAACTGGAAATCTTATTATATATATATATCTTATCTTATTATATAGGAAACTAAAGATTTTTCATAAATTATAAAAAATTGGTACATTTATTTATTTTTTTTTGTAGTTATGATTGAAAAAATTAATGTATATTGCAGCTAAGAAGTATAAATTTTTAAATGTTTTCACTTCCAGAAAAAGTAAAGAATAAAAAACAATATTTTAATTACAACATATAAAAATTATTTTTCTTTCTTTTTCTTGCTGAATTAATTTTTGTAGGAATTATGGTAGAAAATATTTTTGAAATATTGCGAAGAATATAAATAAATCAGAATTAAAAAATTGTTTGCATTTAAATCAAGGATATTTTAATAAAAAATAATAATCAGTAATTTTAATTAATATTTAATGTAACGTAAAGCATTAATATCTTGTTCCATCTAAGCAAATATATGGGTAATGATTATTAAGACATACGAAAGTAATGATTTTTATGAAAAATATAATTTCTTCTATCACGTGAAGAATGATCTCAATGAAAAAATATAGTTTATTATTTTTTTTTGAAAAAAAAATTTCTATAAATTATAAAAATTATAAACATGTTTTAATTTTAAAAATACTGTAAAATTTTCGAGAATTCTGAAAATTATTTATGCTTAAAAATTGAATTAATTTATTTTTTGGATTTAAAACATTTTAACGAGTTCATTTAGTAAAATAATAATAATAAAGATTTAAACTATACATGAAAGGTATGATAATGAGTTTTGAAAATCTTATATATAAGATTATATATATGAACGATAGGATAATCTTGTCTTATATACAAGATTAAAGAAATATCATTTGGTTTCTAAATTGATATGAAAAGCAAATTAAAATAATTTTTTTAACAAAATAATAATAAGAATTTGGCAAATTCAGTAAGAAAACCACATTTTAAATTTAAATGTACAGTACATTCGATAGTTGAAGCTATAAATTATCCAAAAA